>JAOWBW010001566.1:93640-259699 GCA_026119855.1 Campanula takesimana | reverse complement strand
TCCCTTTGTAGGGATTTGTCCGAGTCCAGCGTAATCACTCTCCTTAAGACTTATTCGCCCCCTCACCGTTTTATGTGTGCATTGAGGTTACCATAAGGTACTCACGGACGAACGTCTCCCAGGATAGAACGGACGGACCGGAGGCACTCATGCACTTGAGTTCCCGGCGAATCAATTGTGCTTGGACGTTATCACCATCGATTACAAAGGAGAAACACTAGAAGAAGATAAGAACATACAGAACTCTAACCATAGAATTTTGTGTTTCTCTTGATATACAAATAGTACCTAGAGTACTATCTCATATCACATGCTTTCATGACCAAGAAACAAGTATTTTTCAACACTTGTTTTCTCTAGCATTCTCTAATTCTTTTCTTCTCTCTAAGTGTTTTCCACACCCTTTTTCATTATTCCAACAATTGTGGATGACTTCTATATAAATTGTCCACAATTGTAACTCCAAGACTTTTCACTCACCCATTCAATACAATATTCATGGGTAGTTACTCACCCATTCAATATGATATTAACATGGGTAGTTACTTTTGGTAGTTACAAATGACAATATTAAGTCATATATTAAGGCTAAGGATGTTACAATCCAAACATTAGTGAAACACTAATTCTTTTTGGACACTTAATTTGCCTTTAGCAAATTTCTTCTAGCAAAATCATTTTCTACCAAATACATCTTCTAAGAGGTCAACCTCCTTCTATATAACCCGCCTCTCTTGAGTAATCTATATCTCGAGCGGTAAGTTTCACGGGAAGTCCGCCTTTAGAAACAATATTTGTAGAACAAAATTTGATTAAAATTCCAACTATAATCCACATGATTATGCCTTAATATCTTTATTTTTCCAAATATCAATTTGGACAAAATACAACACAATTTATAATTATTATTTAATAAAATATTATTTAATAAAAGAGACGTGCACAATTTCCTTCTTAAATAATAATTTTTCCAACAGATACCATGTTTAACAATGTGCAACCATTTGACTGTTGGATACCGCTTTAGGAGATAACATTTCACCACTCTATTAGGGTTGGGGCACCTACAGTTGAATTGTGTGACAGTTGCGATGGTAATTGCCGCATTCGTTTTCCTTGTTCTCACGGAATTATGAGAGTCATTAAGTTAGTTGATTAAAGACCGACTTCGATCCCTCTCCTCGCCTCTTTCTTACGTGGGCATCGTTTAAAAAAAAAAAAAAAAAAAAAAAAAACTTGAAAAGTTAATCTACTTAACACTATTTAAATTTAAAATGAAATCTTCGAAATAGTCTATCACTAGTTCGGTTCAAATTAATTGATGCTACCTTTTTTTTTTGAGCAAATTGATGCTACCTTTTTGCTTCTTTATATCTCATACTAAATTTTAATTTGAAGAGCTTTCGTGGAAGAGAAGAAACTAAGACACATTGAACCCATGACTAAGAAAAGATTAGACAATAAAAGTTGACCAAGTCAAGGAAAAGAGGGTCAATAAAGTAATTAAGCCACAACAAAAACTCTATAAATAAACCCCAACACAATACCCCAATGGTTTGCCCTAACAAAGCAAGACTTTCAACTTTATTCCTTCCTTCATACCAATATTACATCTTTCAATGGCAACAAAAATTCAACCATCTCGTACATGTATGTGTTCTCCGACCACCCACCCGGGCTCTTTCCGGTGCAGCTTCCACCGGAAAAAAGCTCCGGCAATCAGCAAGCGGCCGTTCAAGTAGCCGGGCATTGTCAAATTATAAAGCATGTTCTATAAAGGAATTTCTACTTCAGATTATAAAGCCTTCTTGTCATCATCTTCAAAGGAGACGAAATTTCCAGCAGAAGCCTTCCAGGTTTTGTTTGTTGAATGCCAACAGAAATAGACTAGCAGTTTCTTGATCAATCATTTTACAGTAAAATTATTTTTCATTTTGTGTAATTATTTTCTTATGTTATTAAATCAAGGGTTTTGTGGTCCAAAGAGTTACTTTATTTTTTTCTATGGCTAGATTCGATTGGTTAGAATTACTTTAGTTTGATGTAAAGTTTGTGTATTTGTGTAAAGTGGATGCTTTATTTTTAGTTTACTAAAGCACTTCTTTTTTCCTTATTAATTAAAAATGTAAATTTATTTTATAACATACCCAAAAATAAAAGACACTCGGTATATAAATTGATTTTTGAATACTTTTTCCTTTCTTTTTGTCCCCAAAGGAGTGGCCCAGTGGTAAAGCCAAGCCTCGCCCTCGGTGAGTGATAAGGTTCGATCCCTCTCTCGCCTCCTTCTGGCGTCGAAATCGTCAGATTTTTTTTCCTTTTTAAGAAAAAGTAAATATGTGAGTATGAAAAATAAAGTAGGAGAAAGTAGGAGAGTGAAAGTGGGTGAAAAGTTTTTGTTGTGAGATGACAAGTGGGTCTCATTGTCCATTTTAGGTAATAAAGCAACTAAGAACCTTAGTTTGGGACAAACCAAAAAGGAAAGTAAGAACCTTAGTCTGTGACGGAGGAATTACTATTATTTTTGGTTAGTACTAAGTCCATTTCGTACCACCAATTATTGAAATGAAGGGCACCAAAATTAACAACAAAGGCACAGTATTTTACTTGTTATTGCTTTCGGAAACATTTTCAACTCTTTCCCTTGTGTGTTGCGAAGATGCTTATTCGCTGTGATGGTTTCATGGATTCTACTCCCTCCGTCCCAGCTCACTTGAGACTTTTTTACCAAAACTGGTCAATTTAAGGTCGGTTTGACCAACACTTTATAGAAATATTTATGATCCGAACAAAAATTAAAAAAATGTAAAATGACCACCATTAAAAATCCTCTCAATAACAATTTTTAAAAAGTTTTTTGGAACATAAATATTTCTATAAAGTGTTGGTCAAACCGACTTTAAGTTGACCAGTTTTGGTCAAAAAGTCTCAAGTGAGCTGGGACGGAGGGAGTATAATACAGTGTCAATTAATGTGTTATTGAGTGTTAGGTGAGCTATTATAAAAGTGGTTGTTTATGTGTTGTTGAGTGTCACTTCATGGGTTATTTAGTTTAGTTCAAGGTTCTAAAAATTGCTAGACGACTGCTAGGCATAAGAGTCTGGCCTAGCGCCTAAAAGCCTAGGCAAGGCCGTAAATAAGACATAATTTACAACATCTTGGTGAAAGAGCGTTGAAAATGTCATTCGATCATGCAAACGGTTAATTTAAATGCATAATAATATACTCCCTCCGTCCCAGGTATATGTCTACCCTCCAATTTACACGGAGATTAATAAATGGCGAAAGTGATGTAAGTGTTGTGAGTATAAAAGTAAAGTATAAGAGATAATGAGTGGGAGAGAATAGTAAGTTGTTTGGTGTTGTGAGTATAAAAGTAAAGTAAGAGAGAGAATGAGTGGGAGGAATAGTAAAGATTCTTTGCCATTTTGAGCTAAAAAAAATACTTTTAATAAGATTCGGGTCGGCCGCGGTTTCTAGAATTTTCAGATCGGGTCGGATTCGGGTCGGTCGTGATCTGATCCGAACCCGACCCGTTGCCATCCCTAGAGAGAATAGTGAATTGATTGGTGTTGTGAGTATAAAAGTAAAATATGAGAGAGAATGAATGGGATGAATAGTAAAGATTATTTGCCATTTTTTGGAATAGGACTCTTATTTTGGGACGTACCAAAATGGAAAGTATGACTCTTACTCTGGGACGGGGGGAGTACAAAATTAGAGAAAGGAACGTGAATGACGATTATTCTACTCATTAATCAAAGATGTTAAATGGGCCTTCGACTCTAGGGCCCCTGAGCCCAGATTCAAACCCAAATAAGGAAAATCCAGATGGAAAATTCCTCATACACCCCTCACTAGCAAAATGATGGAAGAAAACTAAAATACCCTCATATCTCTTCCCAACTTTACCTTTTTGTCAAATTTAGTCAACTCTTATAACTTACACATAATTATCATATAAGAGTTTAAAAAATTTCTTTTTGATTTTTTTACAAAAAAATAAGGGTTAATTGCAATTTGGTTACCTGAGTTTTACAAAATTCTGCAATCGGTTACTAAATTTTTCAAAGTTGCGATTGGGTTCCTGAGTTTGCTGAACCGGAGCAATCAGGTGTAAAAATCGTTAGTCAGTTAAGAAACTAACAAAATGGACATCATATGCCACACACGTGATATCTTAAGGGGCATATACGTCATTTCACCAAGAATTGAGTGGGTAAAAGAGGCACATTACATATTAACAAATTTAAAAGCAAAAAAGGAAAAAAAAAGGAAAACACAAAACTACTTCCCTAATCTAACAGTATGCGGTGTCTTATCGGAGCCACAATGGAGGCATTTCCGGACGGAGATCTCCCGACTCTCCCTCTTCTTCGCCGGCGTCGGTTTGAAATCTTTGTCGTCGATTCGCGATGATGTTTTTGCAGGGCGGCGGGAGAGGAAGAGCAGTCGGGAAGTCCATTCGCAAGGGGCGGCGCGTGAACGCTTGCTTCTAGATCTGCCAGGGTTAGGACGTCGGTCTGGAAAATCGGAGAGTTGTGGCGTGGTGGGGCCGGCTCGGAGCGAAACTCGGATGTGGTGTCGGAGGATGATGTGTCGGTGGGAATTATGGTAGTCGGAGAGATTAGTTGGAGGTTATGGAAGTCATCGTTTGAGAATGAATCCTCCCCGAAATTCGTCAGCCATTCAAGCTCCGCCAACTCATCATACTGTGAGACAAAATTTCAAAAAAATAATTAGAAATTGTCAACGAGTACTTTGCTTCTTCTCTGGCGGCGGCCATTGATTTTTGGTTTTTGATTTTGGTTTTCCAGATTAGGTAATTTAATTCCCAATTTGGATATATTTTGGTATTTGATTTTGGTTTTCCAGATTTGGTCAGGTTGAGCAGCGGCGGCAATTTGGAGTTCGAGGTGGTGGTCAGGGTAGTGTTGTGGGATGGTTAGATGATGACGGTGGTGGCAAGATGGTCCCGATGGTGGTGATGGCTAGATGGTGGCGGTGGGATGATGGTGGTGGTTTTGGGTGGTGGAGAAAATGGTGGGGGGATAAGGCTAGAGGTTGAAGATGAAAAAAAATTTACATTTGGACCCTTAATCTATGATTTTTAACACTTGAAACTAAAATAATAGCAAGTGAGATTTCTTTTTGACTGGAAATGACATATTTACCTTCATTAAAAGTCACGTGTGTGGCACATGATGTCCATTTTGTTAGTTTCTTAACTGACTAACGATTTTTACACCTGATTGCTCCAGTTCAGCAAACTCAGGAACCCAATCGCCACTTTGACAAATTTAGTAACCGATTGCAGAATTTTGTAAAACTCAGGTAACCAAATTGCAATTAACCCAAAAAATAATAATTTTTTTTTGTCAAACTTGGTCAAACAGCAGTCAAACTCTTAGAACTAAAACATAAGAGTCAAAAATTTCACTTTTTCCATTTTTTTTTACAAAAAAAATAATAAATTTTTTGGTCAAACTTGATCAAACAGCAGTCAAACTCTTATAACTAACACATAATTATCATATAAGAGTTGTAAAAATTACTTTTTTCATTTTTTACAAAAAAAAAAAAAAATTTTGTCAAATTTGGTCATACTTGGTCAAACAACAGTCAAACTCTTATAACTAACACATAAGAGTCAAAAAAATCACTTACTCCATTTTTTTTACAAAAAACTAGCAAATGTTTTGATAAAATTTGGCCAAACTTGGTCAAAAAGCAGTCAAACTCTTATTACTTACACATAATTATCATATAAGAGTTACAAAAAATACTTTTTTCATTTTTTACAAAAAAATAATATTTTTTTTGTCAAACTTGGTCAAACAGCAGTCAAACTCTTATAACTGACACATAATTAACATAAAAGAGTCAAAAGTCTTATGAACATGTTCATAAGACTAAAGTCTTATTTTAAGTTGTTCATAAAACTAAAGTCTTATTGAACCTATTCATAAGACTTTGCTCTTATGAATAATAATGTGTATTATAAGAGCTATTTTTAGTCTCATTAAAACATGTTCATTTTGTTGGGTTTCCAAATAACATGCGCAGCGGAATATAGCAATTAAATTTTAAGAAACCCAAAGCCATGGATCCGTTCATATGATTAAATCAAATACAACATGATGAATAAAGGAAAAACTAACCCTTGATGGCTATCAAATTTTCTCTTGGTCTTTGGTGGAGATTTGAAGACTTGATCACGATCACAAAGCTTGAACACGAACTTTGAAGATGATGATTTTCACCCTCTAGCGGTATCCACACTTCGAACGAATATCAAAGGAACTTCTTTGATCTTAGTTGCTAGACCAATATTATGAAACACACTTTCACAATTTAATAAAGAACTATATGGAATTTATTTTTGAATTATTTTGTTCCTCAATCAAGGATATCTTAGAACAAAATAAAACCTCTCTCAAACTCTTTGAGACTCACAAAGCACTAGTGAATATGGTCTGGCCGAATTGGTGTTTTTTATACACAATTAAGACCTATTCCAAATAGGTAACTTGTGTCAAAAACCATTCCTAATCGAATTAGGAAATTTCAAAACGGCATACCGGGCGCCCGCCTGGTCCTATCCAGGCGCCCGCTTGTTTGGGCAGAAAGTCCAATTCCTTTTCCTGCTTGTTCAGGCGCCCGCCTGGTGCAACCCAAGCGCCCGCTTGGTTGACCAGGAGGCCCAGAACTTTCCAGAAATTCCTTGGAGGTCCTCCGACCCTAAATACCAATATAGTCCTCTTATTTAAGATTCGTTCTATTGTGTGTGACCCTCTAGGATTATACTAAGTTGGCAATGGGCTCAAACATGATCCCATAAGATATGATTAGGTTCTAGCAAACCGTCATACCTACCCAAATAGTATAACTAGATACAAGTTCGCATTCCTTTAGAATATGTCACAATCCCTTTGTCCACGATGTCATTGAACACAAGTCATGGTCAAAGCGTCAACTTGTTTCATTCAATACTTTCTCGATTCCGAATATGTTGATAATCCAAATGACATTGATCCAATCAATTCATTTGAGTCCGGCCGAACATTTCATCAACATCATTCCTACGAGAGGCCCAAGCTTGACATCTCTCCGTGGAGGGACAAATCCATTTAGCTTATTATTCTTCCCAACGGGAATCCGATTATGCCAATCATACCCTTTATAACTACCGTGTTAAGGTAGCGTTTGAATATGTCAAACACAATGTTCATCAAGTGGAAGACTATAATAACTTCATGTCTAAGGATTCAAATGACATAACTAATATGAGATATATGTATGACATAGACCATGACATAAATCTCATACAGCGGGTCATGTCTAGTACCTTGTTCCAAACAAGTACCCATAAATCTAACATGATCATCCCATGATCATTTAGCCTTTATACTAGTGCTTAATAAGTACTAGGGACGGGGATTATTATAAGTAAACATGAACAACAATAATAATCAAAACATCTCTTTATTTATATGAAATAAATGATAACAATTACAATGTTTATTAAACGTGCCTAGGGCACCACTACCAACACATTTGAACCCGTGTCATAAGACTAAAAGTCTTATTGAAGCTGTTCATAAGACTAAAAGTCTTATTGAAACTGTTCATAAAAATTTTCAATCTCATTAAAACATGTTCATTTGTATCAAAATAGGTTCAATAAGACTTTAGTCTTATAATCAGGTTCAGACCATGTTCATGAGACTTTTCAGCCTTGTTCAAGCAAAAAGTCTTATATATTAATAGTGTAGAGTCTTATATATTACTCGTATAAGACTAAGAATCAATTTTAATTTTTTTTTTCATATTATATAAGACTTTGTTTTTTCCCAATACTAAGATTGAACATGAAACATATACATAGATTACTTTCCATATGCAGATCAAAATCCAAAAAAATAATGGAAATGCTATTACTTTTGTTATTTGAAGTAATGAGTTGGCCGGAATCACAGATCTGGACGGTTGGGCGGCAGTGTTGCGTCGCCGGAGAAGAAAATCTCGTCGGAGGCAGGAGTAGAGATGGAGTAGACGTCGGAATCTCAGATCTGGGCAGATCTGACGAAGGTGCACTACGCCGGATGAAATTTGAGGGCCGGAGAAGGGAGGAAGAAGAAATAGAGATGGAGGCGATTAAGGCAACAAGTTCGTCGGAAAAGCTATGGTGTTCGTCGGAGAAGATGATGCGAGGCGGTGAACTTGGAGCGAACTCGCCGGCAACTGGTAGGGATGGACGGAGAAGAGGTCTCTGGTGGAAAACTAGCCGGAGAAGAAAGGGGGCAGTGAGGTTAGGGTTAGGGTTTGGAGAGATGGGAGATTCACTGTGTATGTGGTTAGAGAGAGAGATCTGGAGGAGAAGCAGCCGCCGATGTCGCCGGAGATGATGACGGCCGGTGAGTAGAGAGAGAGAGAACGAGTATTGTGTGTGTGTGCGCGTATTTTAGAGAGAGAGAGAGGGCGTGGTTGCAGAATGGGGTGGAGGGAGAGGAGGGGAGGATTTTGTTTGAAGGGTGGGGTTATTTTGGGTATTTAGTAATAATATTTGACTGGTCAAAGAAGGCTAGGGGTGGCTAGCTAGGGATGTGAGGGGAATTTTAATCTCGCCCCAGCTCCTTATGTGGCATTTGATCTGGGCGAGGTTTTATTTGTAATAAAATCTAGCATTAGGGGCCCTAGGGAAAAATCCGATGTTAAATTAACATCAACGTAGGAATCAATTCGTTTGACCAGCAAAAAAAAAAAAAAAAAAATCGGCTTGACCTCTCTTTTTTGTAAGAAGAAGGCCCATTCATTTTACGAGTGGGCCGAAAGTTATAACTCAATTGATTCTTCTCCCCACACTTGTCTTGTGGTACACACTCAGAATTTTTCAATTTCTTGGCCAATACTATTTGATTTGAATCTTCTACGAAAGTCAATAAAATCTCTGTCCAAGCTTTCAACTTGCATTAGGTAAAGCAATAATTGGTGGCTTAAATTAAATTGTTGTCCAAGTAAAGAGTATAGAGTAAATTAAGAAGAGATGAAAAAACGAGTTTTTCGTAATTGTCATATCTAATATTATCATGTGTATGTTCTAGTGTTAAAGAGTGTTTGTTCTAATTTTAAACTTATAAAACATTCAACAGGCACTTATAGACATTCAAACGGGATTTTAATGGTAGTGTTAAGAACTGCATGTCCTAATATTACAAAGTGCCTCATGTAGTAATGAAAAATGTCTCTTACATTGTCAACAAGCACCAAGGGAGTTTTTATAAGTTCCAAAACGAACAAGTGTCTGCCCGAGTGTTAAAAAGTGTCTCTTGTAGTATTGAAAAAACGCCTTCTACAGTATTGAAAAGTGTCTGGTGAGTTCTTTATGTTCCGGTTATTTACAACAATGTCACCACTGCCTTGTAAAAACGTTTCCGCTTATTTACAAAGATGTCAATCAGTATATGAAAAACATGTTTTACACTAATACAAGCGTAAAACACGTTTTCCTGAAGATTTTCATTTAAATAAAATTTGATGATCTCAATGTCAAAGGGCATTTTAGTTCATTAAATTAATACTACATCCGTCCCACACCAATAGGCACTTTTGATCAAACCTACTTGAACTTTGACTAACATTTTATGCTAAATAGTTTATCTCTATAAAAAAAAATTAAAATAGTTATTGATAATGTTTCTACTACTAATTTAGTATTATTGTTTTTTTTTTTAATTTTAATGAAGGTTAATAATTTAACATAAAATGTCAATCAAAGTTCAAGTTGGTTTGATCAAAAGTGCCCATTGATATGAATGGCCTGAATTGGTAAAAGTTAGTGCGTTTAGTCACTTGATTGGAGTAGTAACTTCTATTGTTGGATGGTATAGCTGATTACTAGGTGCAAGTTTAATGGCCAAACTGTGTGCATATAACCAAATACTGGATGTATTGTTTATGGATCATGCATTTCAATAAACAAGCGATTACCAAAAAACTAATTACCAATTGTATAAATAACCAAAAATTTATAAATAAAATGAATATTGCTCAAAATATGATTTGCAGATGTTAATTTCATTGCTAAATGCTAACAAGCAATTGAATTTGCTCATGTGGAGTTTGCTTTTTATGTGGTTGTGAGCGTGTTACATAATTGGTCTATCTTTTTTGTTGGTGATCGAATCATCGAATAATCAAAAATCATTTAATTTATACTGAGTAAAACCAAATTAAGTGAATTGAAAGGAATAACCAGAGCTCCAACTCGGTTCTCTACCCGAGCTCGTCACCTCGGCCCGTGGGCTGAGGTGAGCAACGACCCATTAGCCCTCTGCTCCAAGACAAATAACAAGGGCCCGAGAAGGTCTCCCAGCTCGGTCCACCAGGTCACCTGCTGTCCAGCCCGGTCCGCTCCTTCCCGTGTGCCGCGCATTCTAGAAGAGCCCAGAAGTCGCTCCGGCCCATAAGAGCCCAATTAATCGGTTGCTTTGGGCCTCGGCCTTCCCTCAAACCCTAGTGTGGACTTGGGTGACCTCACACAAGGACAGGACTTACCTCACCTTATCCACATCTTGGAGGGCAAGCTAGCCTTCTATAAAAAGAGAGCCCAGCCTCTATAATACAGGTTCACTCTCTCACTCTACTTTCACTACTTTCTCTCTCTATTCTCTCTTAGAGCGGATTGATTTATTCTCACGCCGGAGGGTCTTCGCCGGTGCAACCCCGGCTAAGCTTACGGTGCTCATTTTGCAGGTTTAGCAAGCTTTCTAGGTATCCAAACCACTGTTCCGGCCTTGATCACATTTTGTGTTCGATCATGAATATTAGTCATTAATCAAGAAAATTGGAGAATTTGGAACGCTCGTATCAAAGCGCCCTTCTGAATTTGTTCCAACCTACTAGTTTCTGCATGGCTACACTCCAAACAAACAAACAAACCGTTATACTAGGTTCACATTTGTCCATAGGGTTAATTGCAATTTGGTTACCTGAGTTTTACAAAATTCTGCAATCGGTTACTAAATTTGTCAAAGTTGCGATCCGGTTCCTGAGTTTGCTGAACCGGAGCAATCAGGTGTAAAATTCGTTAACTTGTTAAAATTCTAACAAAGTCATCACATGTGCCAAACATGTGACATTTTACTGAGGTCAAAAATGTCTTTTCTCAACCAAATTGCAATTAACCCAGAAATCAATTTTAATAAAAAAATAATTCTTTAATGGATTAATGAATAATTGTTTGTTTATTTAAAATGTACTTTTAAAGAAAAAAGTAAGTACATCTACATGAAAATTAATAATCAATTTTTATTTTTATACATCAACTATATTTACAAACTTTCATATATTAAAACAAAAAAATGGTACATCAAATATTATCCTAACTCACAAAAAAAATAAAAAATAAAAAATAAAAACTCAGCTTCATCCTTCCAGGCTTCCCTTCTCCTTCCTCCTGACCTCCACCACCACCATACTTTCACTCTCACCCCACTCTCTGCAATAACCACTCCTCCACCATCGTTTGTGCAATAACCCAAAATTAAAACGACACAAGCAGCTGCAAAATTGTCAAAGAACGGTAACAATGGAGCAATTAACGAAGCCGCCCTCCATTTCAGTCGCTGCTAACGTATCAAATCGGACCAAAATAACAGTTGATTTAGTAGGAATCGAGAATCTGAAAAAGGTATTGATAGAATTGCTTGTAGAAGGGGAAGAAAAGCTTACCGCGATCTGTGTAGTGGGGATCGAGAATCCGATGGTGGTGGAAGCCGACGAGACGGATCTGACTCGTGACGGTTCCGACTCGAGGAAGATTCGGAGGCTCGATAGCGGCGGCACGGAGGAAGCCGATTCGGGTATACTGAACGCAGACTCCGGTGAGGTTCCGGCGTGATACTGAACGCCGAAGCGAGTTCGGAGGCAATCAACCTTGACGCAACGGAGCAAGGTCGTCGACGGAAGGCAAGCCGACCTCCCATTCAGAAACACAGTCGTCGGTATCATCACCGCCGCCGCCGCCGGTAGATCTAGGGTAGGGTTAGTCGTCAATGGCGTGGGTGGCTGATTTAATGGAGGAGTGAGAGAAAAATGAGGAGGATAGAGAGAGGAACAGGTAATGCGTTATTTTTCATTTTGATTTAGGGCTTTGTAAAATGACATTTACACTTTAGGCCCTTTCACTTAGGAAAAATATTGTTGGTGTCTACAAATCTAGTTTTACTTCAATTGCAATTGAAGTAGGCATATACATTGACATATTTGCCCCATTAAAAGTCACATGTTTCGCACGTGGTGTCTATTTCATTAGTTTTTTAACTGACTAACGAGTTTTACACTTGATTGCTCCGGTTCAGCAAACTCAGGAACGGATCGCAACTTTGACAAATTTAATAACCAATTGCAAAATTTTGTAAAACTCAGGTAACTAAATTGCAATTAACCCTTGTCCATCTAGTGTTTGAGTTATTCATTTAGTGAAGAGTTGATTTTTTATTTTTATTTTTTGAAACAAACACAAACTTTATTAATGAATATAAATAAGATGGCGCACCACAACAGTTGGAGGCTCGTCTAAAAGTTCAGGATTTCTATAAAGACGTGCAATCATCGATAAATTGCTCGCCGCAAAGAAAATGTGTAACCCATCTCGAATATCGAAGCCTAGCCTTGAACCAAATTTCCTTTGAACGCTTTGACGAACAATGACTTGTGATGCCCAAATGCTTCTCCAAGCATAACTTGGACACGGCCCCATCAGAAAATCCCTTCATGGAAAAAAATTAGCGTTGAAAACATAAATAGGTGATGCATTTGGGTCGACAATAAATGTCAAACCAAGCACCCCAAGCATTGTAACAAGAACAAAATATGAACATCTCACAAAGGCCCTCACAATGGAGAGAATGCAAAAGCTCTCGACTTAGGAGAGAAAATACATAATATAACGAGAAAGACATGACAATGATTTTGCTAGAAACCCACAAAACTACAGAATTCTAATTCTAAGATCGAAACAAATATCAAATTTGAAAAGAAAAAAACATATTTGAAAATGAATTCCTAATTTCACATTTATTAATTGACAAAATGACAATTAATAAATGTGAAATTAGGATTATCAAAACAAAGAAGAAGTTTAAAAATTGCTTTTAGAGAATGTTGATTGAGAAAGAAGATGAAGATGGAAGAGAGATTTAGTGAAGAGTTGATTTAAAAAAAAATAAAAAAAAATAAAAAAAAATGATAACTTCCGTAAACTTTTTTTTTTTTTTTTTGAAAGATCGTAAACTTCAACGTACAACATCTACGAAATGGAATGGCCACTGACTTCATTACGTGTTAGCAGTTACCGCTGTATTCTTGATTTCCTTTTGTAACCCACAACAATAATTAAAAGGGAACAACAAAGAGTCTCTATTTTTTGTTATAAAATATACATTTTTCATAACAAAAATCTTAATACTGTATCCCTCTAATTCTTCTTCTTTTGTGTTTCTAGTTCAAGATATAAATCTTTCAATAACACAATTATTTAATTGTGTTATTGTTTTTAATTATGTTTGCTTTCTAATTTTTTTAGGGGCGGTCTCATGTGAGACGGCTCACAGGTAAGCCGAGCCAAATTTTTTTCCTTTTTTTTCCCGGACATTTTTTTCTCGCCAACAAAAATAACACTTTTTGTAAAGAAATGTAACACTTTTTTCTCATATGTAACACTTTTTTTTTTCAAAAATGTACCACAATTTTGATGAAATAGATTAAAGATAACATAAGATTGACAACTAAACTAATGTTACATTTTATAATAAATGAATGTAACCTTTTTTCCCCTCAATTGTAACACTTTTCTAGGGTAACATTCAATTGAAATACAAAACCGATTATATACATGAATTTTTACTCTTTTTTTTAAAGGAAAAAAGTAACATTTACTCTATAAAACTGTTACATTCATCTATATAGCATATTACATTCATATATGCACTGTGTTACACTTCAATTATTACTTTTTCTAATCACAAAAATTATTTATATTATTTGCGAAACTGTTGTTACATCTTACAATAAAAGTGTTACTTTTTAAGACCAAACTGTTACTTTCTTCATAAGAAAATGTTACATTTTATTATGACGAGCAACTCACTTGTTTTGTATGTTAAAAATATTTAAAAAAAAAAAAAATCAAACCATATCATGACCTATCTAGTTTTATTCGTCTAGTCGAGGCGAACACACCGGTATTTAAAAAAAAAATCGACTTCAAATCTCAAGATATAGTATTTTAAAGTTATTGGAGATTTTTTTTTTTTTTTAATGGAGGACACGTGGCGCAAGCTGGAAGGATGGAGGAGTTGGCTGGGCGGGTGCAGCGCTGGAGCGGGCATGAGCTGGCGGGTTTTGACCCATGGAGGATCCGTCTCACATGGTGAGACGGTCTCACATGAGTTTTTGTCATTTTTTTAATGTTTTTTGTCATGAATTAAATTCTCTCTATTGTTGTGAGCCGTTGATTTCTCTCCTTCGAGCCTTTGATTTCAGACCCTAAATTGTCATTTGCCCTAGATAGTGTTGTTGATAGTGTATCAATAACAAGTTTTAGATTTTCATTAGTATAATCGAATCAATATACCTCAAATTATTTCACAAAATTTCTCCATTACGGCAAAAAAAAAAAAAAAAAAAAAAAAAAAAAGTATTGTCATTTTGGAAAGAAGGAAGTTGTATCTGACGCCTTGCATTTTTTATTTTTGGACTTTGTTTAGTTATTTAGTTATTTATCATTTTGGCTTTTAGTGTATTTCAAGGGACAGTTTTCTAGTTTATATCACTTGCAAGCCACTTTATTTTACATAAATCAAAGATAGGAGAAATAATATACTACAGTGTGATAAGACCGAGCATCGCAGACCGGACCGGACCCGGTTCAAAGCCAGTACAAACGAGCTCGACCACATCAAACCGGATAAGCCCGCAAGCTGGTAAGCCCGAGAGACCCGGGCTTCATGATAACCATAACCGAGGTAGCTCTGCCTTCCGCTATTCTTAGGGTCCCGTGTTGATCACTCAACCACCTGCCCGGAGCCCGCAGCAGCCAGCTGTCACAAACGTACTACAGACGTTACCAGTTCGTACCTGACGTACCATAACGGTTGGTGGAAGAACCATGACTCCCTGACAACACGCCACGTTCCCAGCCACTCCCCTGGCCGAACCAATGAGGACCTGCCGCGTGTCCATCCGGTACAAGGGCGGTTAGTACCTTAAACCTACCTCCTCCTTCTACTCATATAAATACTCCTATCCGCCCCAAAGGGCCAGGTACGTGCTCTATCCTATTCACACACACAAGGTCTTCATTGAGCCTTCTTCTTAGGTTTTCCTCAGAGATCTTACTCTCACACCCGAGGGCCTAAGCCGGATTCCAACCCGGCCTTGGTCCTAACGGTGTTCTTGTTTGTGTTGTGATCAGGATCAAGAGACAGCTATATTGGAGTTCTACCTCCGTGACCCCAGAAACTCAGGGCGTCATCAGTGGTTCCATTGCCGGGAAGCGAAAATCTTCCCAGTGCAATCTTCTTGCTTCGTTTGCTTTTCCAGTCTAATTCATTTCAAATCCTCATTTGGTTCTTCCGTCTTTCACGATTCTAAAAAGGTACCCCGTCTTTTCTGTTGATTTTCGACATACAAAATTTTCACAATGACTGGGAAAGAAGTCAACCCAAATGCTAGCCCTTCGGGACAAGTGCCCCAGGGATCAGTATTCGCCAGATTGGGAAACAAGACTCTTAGTGGCAACTCCTATACCCCCTCTCAAAGGGCAAGGAGAGAGGCAGATCTGAGAGATCGTATAGAAACCTCCAAAGCTCTCAAAACTCAAAAAACTCCCGTCACTCCCCTCACCCCTGATCAAATACAAAAGAAAATCCAGATCCTCACAGATAGGCAGAATCTGGTAGAGGAAGGGCTACAGTTGAATCTAGACCTCGAGGAGCTGTTTAATGCCGAGGCCAATGCTAGAAGCCCCCCTGAAAAATCAAAAGCCCATGATCTGGCGAGCTCTAAAAGCAGGGCCAGTAGGATTGTAGGAGGAAAAAGGCGGACAATCCTCGTGGACGATGATGAGGAGAGGGGAAAAGAAGAAGGGGAGAGTGAGGGGGGAGAATCACAGCCCAGAAAGACAAGAGGCCAAACTAAAGGAAAGGCAATTGTTAAAAATGATGATATGATTACAGAAACCGTAAAAAGGGCTAAAACGGGGGACATAACGGATCAAAAGTTCCAAAGAATGATCGCGGAGTTATGGGAGTCCAAGCAAAACGTAACAAAGTGCGTTGGACCCATGGACGCTTTTGCATCATGGATCAGTGATTCCCCGATCCAAAGAGGGAAGGTGCCCACGCTAGACGCGTATGACGGCTCATCTAACTCAAAAAGCCATGTTGGGCGATTTGAAGGGCAGATGGCCCTATTCTCGACAGATGAGGCCGTGAAGTGCAAAGCCCTCGCCTCCACCATTAAAGGGAAGGCATTGGGGTGATTATTGGCCCATAAACCGCGCTCTATCTGCAGCTACGAGCAATTGTGGGCTTGGTTCTTGAACTCGTTCGCAGGCGCGGGGGAGGCCGCAAGACCAAAATCGGACCTGTGCGGCGTTAAGCAATACCCCGGGGAAAACACAAAGGCATACATCACTCGGTTCCGGAAAATGACCGAGCAGATTGTGGATCTAACAAGGAACGACATCGAGCTATGCTTTCTAGGGGGATTAACATCCCATACTTTGTGGCAGGAGTTTGCTTGCCGAAAGCCCGAGGGGACCGAAGAGATGTATAACAGGGCCATCGCTATGGCCGGAGTAGAGCCCGCATTTATGGCCGATGCCCGCAGGAGCGTAAGGGAAAGAATCGAGCCCGCTCATGACCCTCGTCATCACTCAGGCTACTCGGGAAACAATGGTGGCCGAGGTAGAGGCAGACCAAGAGGCATGCCCAACTTTAAAAGAGGCGATGACAGTGCTTTCGCCCCTTTGATCGCACCGAGAACTGAGATATTGCGGGCAGAAGCCTTGCCTCCACCACCTCCACTGGAGAGAAAGCCTTACGATGCGAATAAAAAGAAATGGTGTGGATACCATGAAAGCCACGGGCATTCTACAGATGACTGTTTCCAGCTGAAGAAAATAATACAACAAAAGGTGGAGGCCGGGGAATTAAAGAAATGGATCACGGGGTCCGGCAGTAAAGGAGAAGCCCCGCGGGGAAATATTCAATACGTCAGAGACAATGATGCAGACGGGGAAGGACGTTACGACATCCAGTACATAGGAGAGGAAGCCCCAAGCAATACCCAGCTTTCCGCCCAGATCAGACGACTGGAAAAGTATTCCTGATACCCACCTATCCGCCCGAGCAAGAAGAAATGATCGGTTTCAGAAGGAGTGAACTGGCATCCACTCTTTTCCATTCAACACAACCGCTGACAATCAAAATGGCTATAGGAAGGGCGGACATCGGAAGAGTTCTCATTGATACCGGGGCTTCACGGGACATACTTTACTTCCATTGTTTAGAAGAAATGGGGATGTCCGAAGCGCACTTAACCCCATATGCGGGCTTGCTGGAAGGGTTCACGAATCATACGGTCTATGCAAAAGGGACCATTGACTTCGAAGTAACCATTGGAGAGAGGCCGTTCGAGAAAACGGCCCGTGTTATGTTCATGGTGATCGATCTGAAATCCCAGTACAACGCGATCTTGGGAGTTACCGCTCAGGCTGCCCTTGGAATCGTTGCCTCAATCCCTCACCAGAAAATCAAGTTCAGTACCCCTGCGGGGATCGCGTGTATCGAGAATAAGCCCGAGCTCTTCCTCAAAGTCATAGAAAGGAAGAGAAAGGAGGGCGCAGCAAAGCAAAGACTGGAAAGGCCGAGGGAGGCAAAAAAGGCCAAAGCAAGCGAAAAAGAGGTCGCAGGCACGGCCATGATCGGGACGTTGTCTTTCCACTCCATGAGGGCAGAATTCAAGCGGAGCAGGAGAGCCCGCCGTATGGCCGCGGAAATCGAGCATGTCAATATCGTAATCGATTCACTGCATAACCGAGAAGTCGCAGATATCCGCCCTAATGATGCTTTGGAAGATGTGGTCATAAATCCGGCATACCCCGAGCAGACAATAAAGGTCGGGCTAGAGATCCCCGCGAAGGAAAGGAAGGTGTTGATAGAATTACTGAGAAGAAGCCTAGACGTGTTCGCCTGGACCGTAGAGGATATGGAGGGGATAAGCAGAGAGGTGATCGAACACGAACTGAATATCGATCCCACATTTACCAGGGTCCTCCAGAAAGAAAGATACTTTTCACCGGAGAAGAAAGCGGCGATCAAGGTCGAGGTAGATAAGCTGCTGAAAGCAGGAATCATAAGCCTGATCAAATATCCGAAGTGGTTAGCCAACGTCGTCATGGTAACCAAAGCAAATGGAAAGTGGAGAATGTGTGTGGATTTCACCGATTTGAACAAGGCCTGCCCTAAGGATTGTTACCCTCTTCCCCGGATCGATCAATTAGTAGACTCTATCGCCGGCCATAGAGTATTGAGCTTTATAGATGCATACTCGGGCTATCATCAAATCAAAATGAAGGAGGCCGATATTCCGTCATGCGCTTTCTATGCCGCGGGCAAAACCTACACGTTTAACAACATGCCGTTTGGCCTGAAGAATGCGGGCGGTACATATCAAAGGATGGTAGGAATCGTCTTTGATGATCAATTAGGCCGGAACCTGGAGGCTTACATCGACGATATGGTTATCAAGACCAAGGAGACCTCTCACGACCTTGATGTGACAGAAACTTTCACCAGCCTCTGGAGAAACAATATGAAACTTAACCCATCCAAATGCGCCTTTGGAGTAAAGGCAGGGAAGTTTTTGGGCTTCATGGTGAACCAGAGAGGGATAGAGGCAAACCCGGAGAATATCATGGCGTTAATAAACATGCAACCCCCCAGATGTGTTAAGGAGGTACAGAAGCTGAATGGCCGCATCACGGCCCTGGGGAGGTTCATCGCCAAGTCAGCAGAAAAATGCCTGCCTTTCTTTAAAACTTTGAAAGGAGGAAAGAAGGAGGGTTTTGAATGGAACGAGGACTGCCGGAATGCTTTTGAGCGAATAAAAGCTTACCTGGGAAAACCGCCGCTGTTGAGCAGTCCCGTTTTGGGTGAAGAACTCTACGTTTTCTTGGCTGCAACAGATCACGCTGTGGCTGCGGTTTTGGTAAGGGAAGAGAACGACCTCCAGAAGCCCGTATACTATGTTTCCAAAGCACTATCCGCGGTAGAAGGGCGCTACTTGAACATTGAGAAGCTGGCTTTCACCTTGCTTATAGCCGCTCGGAAGCTGCGGGCATACTTCATCGCCCACCCAATCACGGTTTATTCGGACACCGCGCTGAAGAAAGTGCTCCATAAGCCCGAATCCTCAGGAAGAATGCTGTCATGGTCTATAGAACTGACTGAGTTCCAAATAACTTACTCCCCGCGAAAGACCATCAAGGCACAAGCACTGGCGGACTTTGTGGCAGAAACTACGTTTGAAGTAAAGGAAAGCGAAGCGGACAAAGTCCAGCCCGATAAAACAAAGAAAAGGCGGGGCAAGAAGGCCGTGAATAATGAAGAAAGACCGGAGAATTGTTGGTCGTTAAGCGTTGACGGATCCTCCGGAAAAACTATTAGTGGCGCCGGAATCCTATTGATCGCCCCGGAAGGTCAAAGGTTTAAACGAGCCTTGAGATTTAAGTTCGCGGTCTCCAACAACCAAGCCGAGTACGAGGCATTGATAGCGGGCTTGGAATTAGCCCGGGACATGAAGGTCTCAAATTTTATCGTGAAGAGCGACTCACAGCTAGTGGTAAATCAGGTCAAAGGGGAATATGAGACAAATCACCCGGTGCTGCTCAAATACAAGGAACTTGCAGCAAACCTGTTGGGGGAATTTGAGTACCACGAGCTGACCCAGGTTAACCGGGCTGAAAACTCCGAGGCGGACTTGCTTTCAAGAATCACGAACGAAGACATCGCAAAGCTTAGTGTGGACTGTTGGATAGAATTTACGGAGCGCCCGGCCATTGACAGGGTAGAGATCCACCAAATAGGGGAGCCCGAGAAGGATTGGGTGGACGAGATTATGAAATACATAGAGAAGGAGATCCTTCCCAGCGATTCGGATCGAGCAAAAGTTTTGAGAAGACAAGCCGCCAGATACACGATCATTGATGGCGTACTTTATCGGAGATCCTTCACCAAACCGCTGCTGAGGTGTGTCAAGTCCGAAACAGTCACCAACTTGTTATACGAAGTTCACGAAGGCGTGTGTGGAGGACATCCCGGTGCCCGGACACTATCCGATAAAATCAGATTCCTCGGGTATTACTGGCCGACAATGAAAAAAGATGCAGAGGAATATGTCCGCAAATGTGATCAATGCCAGAGATTCGCCAACATACCAAGGCAGCCATCCACGGAGCAGAGCCTGGTAGTCCCAACTTGGGAATTTGATATGTGGGGGATTGATCTGATTGGGCCTTATCCCAAAGCGCCCGGCGGAGCGCAAATGGTAGTGGTCGCAGTAGATTATTTCACAAAATGGGTAGAGGCCAAGGCACTAACTAGCACGACGGAAGCAAGTATTATCAAGTTCATCCACGACCATATATTCTGTCGGTTTGGCTTGCCGCGGGCTATTGTTTCCGATCATGGACCTCAGTTCCAAAGCAAGTTTACGACGGAATGTAAGAGACTCAACGTAGAACATCCGCAATCCTCCGTCGCAAGACCGCAGGGAAATGGACAGGCAGAGGCCGCAAATAACTTGCTTATGACCGCTTTGCACAAAAATTTGAAGGGAAGAAGTGGTCGCTGGATGGAGGAGCTCAGTACTGCCCTATGGGTTGTCCGAACCACAACGAGGAATTCAACGGGAGAAACTCCCTTTTCCTTGACATATGGATCAGAGGCGGTCGCGCCCGTAGAGGCAGCCCTACCCACCTACAGGGTCACCCATTTTGATGAAACAAGGAATGAGGAAGCCCGGAGAAAAGACTTGGACCTTCTTGAAGAAAAACCGTTTGAAGCACGGGCAAAGATGGTCAATTATAAACAAAAGGCAAAAATCCAGCACGACAAAAGGGTGAACAAGAGGTCATTTTCCGTGGGAGACTGGGTCTTAAGAAAAGTTGAAGTCACGGGGAGACAGCCCGGGTATAACAAGCTCTCGCCCAACTGGGAAGGGCCTTATCAGATTGCCCGCATAATCAAAGAAGGGACTTACAGACTCCTCACCAAAGAAGGGAAGGACTTAAAGAACGCTTGGCACAGCGACCACTTGAAGAAGTATTACCCTTGAAGATTGTATTTTCCCCTGTCACTAGAAATCCGCCTATTTTCTATCTTATACATTGTAATTTTGATGTACGGCTCTATGAGCGGAAAAAAGATGAAAGATCAATAATATTATGTTTGTCTCATTGAAATGAAAGATCTTCATGAATCCTCATGCACGATGCACGATCATACGCCCTCGAGCTAGACCGTAAGCCCGCCAAGGGAAATACCGTTGCATGAATCCTCATGCACGATGCACGATCATACGCCCTCGAGCTAGACCGTAAGCCCGCCAAGGGAAATACCGTTGCATGAATCCTCATGCACGATGCACGATCATACGCCCTCGAGCTAGACCGTAAGCCCGCCAAGGGAAATACCGTTGCATGAATCCTCATGCACGATGCACGGTCATACGCCCTCAAGCTAGACCGTAAGCCCGCCACGGGAAATACCCTTGCATGAATTCTCATGAACGATGCACGGTCATACGCCCCCGAGCTAGACCGTGAGCCCACCAAGGGAAACACCGTCGCATTAATCTTCATGCACGATGCGCGGTCATACGCCCCCGAGCTAGACCGAAAGCCCGCCGAGGGAAATAATAATGAATACCAAGCAAAGGGTTCGAGAAAGAGCAATAAATGCTTGGCAATTCCAAGAGCAATAAAATATAACGAAAATAAATGACAAGGATATATGAGGATCAAAAGAAGAGCAATTAAATACATCACAAAATCAGATCAAAAGTTAATCAAATATTCATGATCATAGAGTCTAAAATTATTACAAAAAGGCCCCAGGACGCAGCCCGGTCTGATCTTCAACTGGCCGGCGGCGGGTTGACTTCCACTTCTGGAACAGAATCAGAGGCAGTATGATCAGCTGCAGAATGAGCCAGAGCTTCAGAGGCTTCGGCTAGAGCGGAGGCAAAAGATGAAAAGGGAAGAACAATACCTTCGACAAAGGGGCCATTGGGGCCAAATACTTTCTCCAGAGCCGCGGCCAGAGACAAGGCGGATTCATCACCTGTAAACCGCAAGTCGTCTATCATTTTGATCAAGGGTTAAACGGTTACAGGTGAAACCGGAGGCAGGGCATTCCGAACCGACTCGGGCAAGGCTTCAAGCTGATGATCGGCAAAAGGCACTAAGGAATGACCATTGAAGCATTCCGGATCCGTGGCCACGATAGAGCAAATGATAGCAATCTCTTGAGCAGTATACTTCCCCGTGGCCGCCAGATTCTGGGAAATTGTGTGCACCGCCTGTTCATACTGCTCATTGCCCGCGACGGATAATTTTTCAGAGTACTCTGCGGACTCTTTGAACTCAGCAACCGCCTTGCCCCTCTCCTCCTCCAAGACCCGCTCTCGTTCATTCTCATAGCGCATTTGGTCAAGAAGTTTACCGTCCAGCTCGTCCACTCTGCTGGACAGCTCCTCGGACTTCCTCCTCTCCGCCTCCAAGGACCTCAGGAGCTCAATATTGCGAGCATCAACACTCGCCTTCTCAGCCTCAGCCCGCTCTTTGGCTTCTCGAGCAGCGGCCAGATCACTACTCAATTTAGACACCTCCTTGGCCGCGCTAACGACCTCCGCATCTTTGCTCTTTAATTCCTGGCCGGCACTGTCCACAGTCTTGGTCAACTTTTGGACCTCCTCCCTCGCCGCCATCAGCTCAGTATTCCTCGCCGCGATCACGGCGGCGTCGGCCTCATGTTGAGTCCGCAGATAAATAACTTCGTTGGCAATCTACAGATAACAAAGGTGATTAGACTACGGTGCGGAGAGAAGCACGGTACATAACCCAAGTGAAAAACAAACCTCGGTCAAACACAGGCCAACGTTGCTCGCGGCTGCGATAGGATTCGAAGCAGCCAAGACCTTCTGTTGGTAATCTGGGAAATATAGACGGTGCATCAGCCCATCACCAACATAGGCGTTAGCGCTCCGGCGGCTATGTAGATCCACCCCATACACCTCAGGGGCCTTGGCTATCTTAAGACCGAACTCCCGGGCGCGCTCCCTATCCTCAATTGACTCCACCGGAAATAAATTGGAGCATAGGGTCCCTCTCGAAGGAGATAAGACCGTGAAATCGCCGGAGGAAGAGCCAACCCTCTGATATTTATCCCTCTGAGGGGACGTTGGATCCCCGATAGCAGAGCGTTTTTTCGTAGGCTCGTGAGCAGACAGACCTACGCCAGAGGCTTGGGAAGAATGGCCGGTTCCAATCACAGATTTACCGCGGCCAGCTCCTTGGCGGGGATTCGGGGGCAGGTTCCGGGTCAGTTGCGGCTGAGAAACCACCGCCCCGGACTTATCAACCTTGTCTGTGACAGGGATCTTGACCCCAGGAGCCTCCACCCTTTTCATGGCATCAGCTCTCCTCTGCTTTTCAAGAGCTGCGGCTTTCCTGGCCGCGACCTTGATTTCTGCTGCGGACTTGGGAGGCATCGTGTCGGTTGGGTCTGCGAACAAGAACAACAGTCAGACCGGTAAAAACAAAGCAAAAGAAGACAAGAAAAATAATACGAAAATGTACAATGGAAGAGACCGAGTAAACCAGGGTCTGGACAAGTCTCCCCCGAATTACAGGTCGGGCAATCAGAAAGGAAAGCAAATGATTGATGAACTTTCCAATCAGGATCTCGCAACAGTGGGGCCATGATGACCCTAGGGTCGGGGCCAGAAACGCGTCTCGGGGCCACCCCGGCGAAGGTCAGGAGCTCTTCATCGCTAATAATTGCCGAGACATCGTAAACTTGAGGAGTCTCTACAACCGACTGGTCGTCCAGGGTAACCCTCTTCGTAAACCGAGCAAGATAGGCCTCCATCGCCGTGCTTAGCTCTCGGCCTTCTTCCGGGTCAGGAAAGTTTTGACGGGACATCGAAATCGGTGCTAAATTGTCAGGGCGAGGGAATGGCCAGCCTAAACGGTTCTGAATAACGAAGGGATATCTTTGCCACTGATCGAACTTGTTGGTAGCAGCGGAAAAAATCTTCTCAGACCGCGGTTTTGTCTTTAAGCTCAGGCAGCCCGCAGTAACCTGATGGGTGAAGTAAATATGGAGCGCGGCCAAAGAAGGCTCATACCCCAACATGCGGCTTACGACTATGAAGGACACCAGATAGCGAATGGCATTCGGGGTCAAATCCATAGGCAGGCAATGTGTAAACTCAAGAAACTCAAAAATAAAGGGATCCAAAGGAAGGCGCAGCCCGTTTTCGAACTGAGCCGGGTAGAATATGCAGGCAAGGTTCTCGGCACGGATCAAAGGAGGGGTCATTGATCTCCCACCCATAAGAGACTCGTATTCAATAAGACCGTAGACAAGATACACTTTGGAGTCGACGCGGAACTGCGACAAATACTCATCACCATCATCCCCATCGCTCTCATCCCTCAAACCCGCACCAGAGCTAGACGCACTTGCTTGACTGGTCCTCCTGTTATCAGGGCCCTCAGGGAAGGAATCTACGATCCTAACGGGAGAGCGAAGCAAGTTGACCTTGCGCGCAGTATCGGGGGCCAACCTCTCTAATTGCCCGCGTGAATCCGATTGAGTATCTGAAGAACCATCTCCCACGACGTCGCGGGCAGGTTCATCCAATAAGAATTCATCGCCATCATCAGCCCGCTCTGAAGCATCCCCGCTGCTGGTCACCTCAATCACCCCAACATCCACGGAAACGTCGCGGTCATGGCCTTGAACGGGCAAATCGTCATCCAGAGGGACATTCAACCAAGACTGAGCATTAGAGCCGCTTGCAGACACGCGGTTTCCACCTAACCTCACCAACCTTCTAGTGTTACCGGCCATATCTACATTATCGGGGAACCGAGTTAAAACTGCTTTCACAAAAACCCCTAACTGTTCCTCGCCCCCTATTACCCTCATTCTACCCGTATCAAAATGAACTGAGGGGCCTGTCTCCCACAGCAGGGGTAGGATCCAAGAGTCCCACTCATAAACTATCCCTATGGTCATAAAAGCATCCCGGGAAAGCCTTTTCCAGGCATTTATCAGGTACCGGTAAATCCCTCCCGTTCGTCGACAACAATCGAAAAGGTCCGGACGGAGCATTCTCCCCAGGTCCAGTTCATCCATAATCTCAGTCAGAGGTTTTTTCAACAAAACTTTTAAAAAATCAAAGATGGACCCAGGATTCCTAAGAAAGAGACAAATTAACCGGTTAGAAATCGGAGACTCGGCGGTTAAAAGTTAAAAGCTTGGTTCGTGATGTTATAAGTTACGAAAACACGGCGTTTTAAGTTTCTACCCCCGATGAACGGTGGAGAGGACCGAAGACGAAAAGTTAAGCAATCAGAAACCAGCGACGAAAATAAAAAGGGGAGCACTACCTGTTAAATCGATCGAGTGAAGGAAACAAAAGAAGCAAATCAACGTCGTTATCAGCAATGTTTCTCTCAAGAGCGATGGCCAAAGATTAAAAATACCGAAGGTCTTTGAATAAGCCAGTTAGGGTTATTTATATCCCCAGAATGGGTCGGGTTTAAACCAAAGATCCGGAGCGACCCGGCTTAGACCCGGAAAACGAAGAGGCGGGAATCAGCTTTTTCGAATTCCAATGACGGTTCGCATTTAATGAGCGTGCTCCTTGTCATATCAAGGACCTGACAGCTACGTCACTAGCCTGACTCGAGGGGCCTACTGTCCTGTCATCAACCACCATCGTAAGACTCCCGTCCCATGATATTCCGTGCCCGTATTTACTACAGTTTGCCCGGGCCGAGACATGGAAGTGTAACTCCTCGCGCCGCTCATAAATAAGCTGACCCCCGGAGTTAGGGGCCACTGATAAGACCGAGCATCGCAGACCGGACCGGACCCGGTTCAAAGCCAGTACAAACGAGCTCGACCACATCAAACCGGATAAGCCCGCAAGCTGGTAAGCCCGAGAGACCCGGGCTTCATGATAACCATAACCGAGGTAGCTCTGCCTCCCGCTATTCTTAGGGTCCCGTGTTGATCACTCAACCACCTGCCCGGAGCCCGCAGCAGCCAGCTGTCACAAACGTACTACAGACGTTACCAGTTCGTACCTGACGTACCATAACGGTTGGTGGAAGAACCATGACTCCCTGACAACACGCCACGTTCCCAGCCACTCCCCTGGCCGAACCAATGAGGACCTGCCGCGTGTCCATCCGGTACAAGGGCGGTTAGTACCTTAAACCTACCTCCTCCTTCTACTCATATAAATACTCATATCCGCCCCAAAGGGCCAGGTACGTGCTCTATCCTATTCACACACACAAGGTCTTCATTGAGCCTTCTTCTTAGGTTTTCCTCAGAGATCTTACTCTCACACCCGAGGGCCTAAGCCGGATTCCAACCCGGCCTTGGTCCTAACGGTGTTCTTGTTTGTGTTGTGATCAGGATCAAGAGACAGCTATATTGGAGTTCTACCTCCGTGACCCCAGAAACTCAGGGCGTCATCACAGTGTACATTAATGGGCTAGCTGGTGATGATGAATCGGGATACTGTACAAGATTGTATCAAAATCTTTGTCATCCTTATCCACCAATTATTTTTATTTTTCTTGAATAAATCGAATGTTTGATAAGTTCAAATATACTTAAAAAAAAAAAAAAAAAAAAAAAAAAAAACAACACGGAGAGAGAGAGAGAGAGAGAAGGCCAAATATAAGAAATATTTTCTCCATAAAAGTGACCAAATAATGCAGAGAGAAACACTTTGTTGATGTCAAGAAACAATAAAGGACTGTTTGGGTACAAGTAAGATTGTTATATTATACTCCCTCCGTCCCAAAACACCTTGCACATATTTCCTTTTTGGGTGTCCCATTGGTAAGTCCCACTTTCCCAAAATGAAAAAGATTCCCACTACTTCTCTCTCCTCTCCACTCACAACAACTATCAATTTAATATTCTCTACCCCACTTTTTCTCTCCTTCCCTCTCACACCACTCACTTTTCTTACACATTTTATTAATTCCCGTGTTTTTCAAAAATGATGAAAGTTGTTTTGGGACGGAGGGAGTATGGGCTATTAATATGGTAAAGGGCATTATTAGTTTTGAAAATACATTACGTGGTTAAATTATAAAATGGAGAGGAAGTTCTTTTCACGGAAATAAAAGTACTAACCGTACAAACGTATATTCATGGCATGGCACGGCACTCTTTAGGGTTTTTGGCCTTTCATGAATCGAAAAGATAATATATACTCCCTCCGTCCCACCCGAATTAAGATTTTTGGGTTGGACACGGGGATTAAGAAAAAAATGTTAGTGGAGTAGGTGTTGTGAGTATGAAAATAAAGTAGGAGAGATAAAGTGGGGTAGAGAATAGTGAGTGGAAAATTGTTGTGAATGTGAATGTGAATGTGGGTCCCATTAAATAAAACACTTCTATTTTGGGTTGTCCTAATTCGAATGGGACACCCAAAATGAAAATTTGTCCTAATTCAAATGGGACGGAGGGAGTATATATATATATATATATTTTTTTTTTTTTTTTTAAAAAAAAAAGATGACTTATAGGTTTAGGGACAGTGACATCAATGCCATGGGAATATGGATATTAAATCATCGATTTTTATTTGAACATGATGGTTATTTCAAAAAATTTATAAGCCTCATCACGATATCAAGAAGTCGTTATTTAAAAAATATATATATATTAAATATTGATTTCATCTGATTGTGCTGTTATTTGATCTCACACACTTAATACGACTAAAATAAAATATTGATTGTCAATAATTACATTTTACATTAGCGGGTATGGTTAAAAAAAACATCAAAAATGGTGATATGAGTGTGAGTGAGAGTGAGTTACGAGGTCAATAACGGTGGTTTTAGTGAAAGATAGTCGAGCAAGCTAAAATGGAGTCTTAAGTTGAAGACAAAATTGGCATTAAAAATTGTTCAAAACTTGCTAATCATGTCTCACTACTAGGATAATACTAGTTTTCGACTGCGAATTCCATTTCCATCGTACTCCTGTCTTAGAATCGAACCCTTTTTTAAAAAAAAATTTAAAAAAATTACTGTTTAGATTATTTTTTTTTCATTTTTGCAATATGGCTAGTAAAAAAATGTTAAAGTCAGAGGGAATAGTTTATTTTGGAACAAAGAGAGTAGCATCTTCTATCATCCAATTTTTTTGCGGTTTGTAAGTTATTAGTACGACTATTGTTATCCATGACTAATTTGCACTTAGAAAAACGTAGCAAGAAAAGTCGTGCAACAAACTGTGCCAATTAAACTAAAAGGACGTACGAGACTCTATGCACTAGTATAATAATAGAATAGTTGAACCAAAATATGCGATACCTTAGTTAAGCTGATAATATGGGCCACATAAATTAGTAAAAAATGTTATACGAATATGAATAAAATTTCAAGATGTTCTCCTTATTAATTTATTTATAAGACTTGTTGCTTTCATCAAAATCTATAAGACTTGTTCTGCAACTTGTGATTTGATTGAGGGGCTCAAGAATTTTCAAGATGTTTGTGTCTCGTTTTTCTTCCATCCATCCATATGCATTTTTCTTTGAGCAATCTTCCATCCATCTGTTTATTGTTTTTATTTCAAAAATATATACTCCATCCGTCCCACCCGAATTAGGATTTTTGAGTTGAATACGGGGATTAAGGAAAAAGTGTTAGTGGAGTAGTGTTGTGAGTATGAAAAGTGAAATAGGAGAGAGAAAGTGGGGTAGAGGGTAATGAGTGGAAAGTTGTTGTGAGTGTGAATGTGGATCCCAATAAATAAAACACTTCCATTTTTTGGTTTTCCTAATTCGAATGAGACACTTAAAATGGAAATTTGTCCTAATTCGAATAGGAGTAAACTGCTTTTCTGCCCCTCGTACTATGGCTCCAACATCAATTTGACACTCGTACTACTGAAACAACAAATGTATGATGCGTACTATAGTTTCATAAGCAAAATTAACCAATTTACTATTCAGTTGTTAACTTTTTCTAACACACGTTATTTTTTCTAACGAGCATTAATTTATTTAACGGATGTTAATAATTTATGTTAACAAAATTAACTTTTGTTATCTCCATCATCTTCCCAAACCCAACATCCACCCCACCCTTCGCAGCCGCCCACAGCCACCTTCCATCATCACCGCATCACAACCATGACATATCACCACACCACCTTCGCCTCCATTACCAACCCAACACCAAATTTGCAGCCACAACAATCACCATTAACACCATTAACATTGCCCTTCCAAGGTCAAAATTAAAATCCATCGCCATATTGATTCTCAAAATTTCATATTCAAAATCCAAATTTTTTTAAAAAAAAAATAGAAAAGAACAACCCAGATACAAAGTTAATTTTGTGATTTTTTATCACAAAAATTGTGATGATCGATCAGATTGTGGGAGAAGGTGAGGGGGCCGGAATCTGCAGATCAAGACCACTGGCGTTGACCGAAAAGGGAGGGAGAGAGAGGGAGCCGGCGATGACTACACTGAGAGAGATATGAATCAGAGCCGTCGATAACTTCACCGTAAATGTCTAAGAGAGAGATACGAATCATAGAGATGGACGGAGAAGTCGCGGTGCCGGGATCCAGATCTGTGACAGCGGGGAGAGCTTGGCAGTGGACGGCGCCGACATTTGACGGAGAAGGACTGGCAGGACTTTGGAAGCGCCGGAGGTGATGGATCAGAGGGGGGCTGCCGGAGGTGATGGGTGGGGTGGGTCGCCGGAGAGATTGGGGAGGGGGTCGCCGGGGAGGGGGTCGCCGCGAGAGATTGGAGGGGGAGAAAGTGAGGTGGAGGGAGGGGAGGGTGGGTTTTGTTTGGGTCTTAGAGGTAGTTATGTCATTTAGGTAAATTAAAATTGTGTTAAATTATTAACATCCGTTAAAATAAATTAATGTTCGTTAGAAAAAATAACGTGTGTTAGAAAAATTTAACAACTGAATAGTAAATTGGTTAATTTGCTAATTAAACTATAGTACGCATCATACATTTGTTGTTTCAATAGTACGAGTGTCAAATTGATGTTGGGGCCATAGTACGAGGGGCAGAAAAGCAATTTACTCATTCGAATGGGACGGAGGGAGTACTCTCTCCATCCTAGCACAAGTAGGACTAGAGGGGTTTGCACACTAATTAAGACAAACTAGTAAATGTGTGGTAGAAAATGAAGAGAGGGAATGAGTGAAGTAAATAATATTGTTAGTTGGATAAATTGAGTGGTAGAAAATGAAGAGAGAGAATAAGTGGGATAAATAGTACTCCCTCCGGTCCAAAATAACTGTCTTTTTTTTCATTTGCACAACTCTTAAGAAATGTAATAATTATCATGACTTAGTGACAAAAGTTCCAACTTTACCCCTATTAAGTGTGCAACTTTCTTATATTAATGTCTCACACTAAGATAATTAATAAAAGAGAATAAGTTTCAATGCAAGGATATGAGAGACATTTAGCTCAAAAGTGACAATTATTTTGGACCAAAATTTTGGTCCAAAAGTGACAGTTATTTTGGACCGGAGGGAGTAGTGTTTGTTGAATAAATTGAGTGGTGGAAAATGAAGAGATTGAATGAGTGGGGTTGAAACATTTCTATTTTAGGCAGTCTCACTTTTAGTGGGACGGCTTAAAAGGGAAAAAAGTTTCACTTGTGCTGTAACGGGGGAGTATAATTTTAGAAAATAAATAAACTTTAATTTTATTACTCCAATTTGTAGCTTAATTATATTACAGGTACACATTAGTATGTTTAGTTATTTCTTCATCAATGTAAAGCAATTACCATCTTCTGTCTCAAAATGATAGTTTCTCTCACGATATTTTGTAATACTTACATGAAAAATGCTAGGGCACAAAATAAACTCACAAAATCTTGCAGACAACATGAGGTGGCGATATTTTAGTGGTTACATCGATAATGGATCCACCACACTCTAATTTAAAACACCAATAAAATCATTACACTTAGGATTTTGTGAGCTATATTTTGCGACTTTTTTGTGCCCCTACTATTATTCTACTTACATTTAGTTTAAACGAAGTAAAATTATACGCGTAATATAATACTTTTTTCCCTTCAAAAGGGGAGGAAAAATACAGTTTTTCAAAGGTGAATACCAAAACTTTTACGATTTACTTATAATAAATTGGTAAAATAAAAATTAAACGTCGGCCTCGGTACTCCCCTACAGAATACAATTGTTACATGCAGTGGCGGATCTATGATTTTTTGACAGCGGGTGCACATTTTACACTACAAAACTTGAAACCAAATTTTTTTAAGACGCGATTAGATTATAATACATCACACCACCAAATATTCAAATTATATGTTGGACACAAAATTAAACTATCGACTAACAAAGAGATTTTTAGAAAATTATTAAAATTAAATAAAAAATAGACTTGAACTGTTAGACTTGATAATTAGATTGACTAGAGATCATTTCAACGAGTTGAAAATATAACAATTAGTTTTTAGTTACTTGAAAATATTCATAAAAAATATATTTGATTAGTATTAATTAATTAATAATGAAGAAATCCTAAATTTAACTAATTAAATTGGAATAATTGGAAGAAACCCAAAGTTGCCTAATTATGTAAACTTGTAAAGAATGAGAGAGAGTTTTTTTTTTTTTTTTTGAAGGAAGAATGAGAGAGCTAAAAGTTGTAGAAAAATGAGAGTGAATAAAAATGAAACACGCTGGAAGACAGATTTGAACCTGGGATGTTCCACACAAACCACCTTTCAAAGGTACTTTTAACATTTGGCCATACATACATTCATGTTCATTATGTCAGGGTTTATTAATATATTTACTGCGGGTGCACTTAACAGCCAAGATTCAAAAGAAAAAAAAAATAACTACAAATTGCAGTTGACCGGGTGCACTTGCACCCCCAGCTACAACACAAGATCCGCCCCTAGTTACAGGTACTAATAATCATTTTTTTATGATTGGCTAGTTAAGAGACTAGGACTTCAATCGGCTGCAAGCATTACATGTGTAGACGTGTCCATTTTTCAACCGTAACCGGCTAACAGTCAGTTTTTAACCGGCCAACCGCCAAACCGCCTACCGTATCAACCGTCAACCGTCGGTTACACGGTTCGGTTAAGGTTAGGCCATTTAGTAACCGGTTATAACCGGGAAGCTAACCGCCAGTTCAACCGTCTATATTAACCGTCAGTTTCCTAACATTTTGAGTTAGTTTTCAGAATTACAGTTAGTTTTTAAACGATTTCTGTTAGTTTTCTAACGAAATTAGTGTTTTCCTTCATTTTCTGTCAGTTTTTTTTTGACGATTTTCAGTTAGTTTTCTAACAAAAACTGCTAAAAACTCTTCTTTTTTTAAAAAAAAAAAAACAAAAAACATTACATAACCGGATTAACCGGTTAACCGTAACCGGACATCACGGTTATAAGGTTAGGTTACGGTTATCACTTAACGGATTTCTTAACCGGCGGTTATTACCGTTAACCGCCGGTTATAACCGGATGGTCACGTCTATACATGTGGACTTAACGTGAGATTTAACTCGTTAAGTGAAGCTTTGATTAAAATTGCACGCACTAATACATACTTTGATCAAGAAAAATAAATTGTGAGGATTCAACTCCGAAACACCTAATATGCATAATGACTATATTTATGTTGCTCGTTATTGTGTTGTGGAGTTGAATGCACCAGTTTAGGGTTTACGAGCGCTTTTTTTTTTTTTTTTTTTTTTTTGATTTTTTTTTTAAAAAAAAGCTCTTAAAATTTTTGTCAAAATAATGATAATAATAATAATAATAATAATAATAATAATAATAATAATAATAATAATAATAATAATAATAAAAGAAAACTCTTTGAATCATAAAAGTCATATGTTTAGGTTAGTGTCACAAACAACTTTTAAATTGCATAGCAACCATTTGAATCGCTCTTCTCACCTCATAGAATTTTCAAAAATAAATTAATGATTCATATGAACCTCCCCAAGTGTCCTACTGTTGACTTTGACTTTGTCAAACCAACCCCATGTTCCTGTTTTTCTTAGCCATTGACTTAGTAAGGCTATCATATCATGGAATAACTATCAGAGCGTTACTATTTATTTTATTTTTGAGGCTTTAACCGATAAGTTTTTCATGTAAATGAAAACGATTAATAATGACATATATTTTTGAAACTCGTAAAAACGTCATTGGATTTTTTGCTAGACCAAAATGCCTTCAAAATTTTAAAATATAATATCTCAAAATTTACAAATCAAAAAACAAATCTGAAACCACCGTTTTAAGTGTATCATTAAGACGAATCAAATAAGTACACTCAACATATATTAAATTTTAGAAAATAAAAAAATCATTTTTCAGTTTTAAAATAATTTCTCAAATGATTTCACAGTTGTGTGATTTCACAGTTGTATGATTTTTCAGTTGTGCGATTTCACAGTTGTGTCATTTTTTCATTGTTCACTTGTAAGATCATTTCTCAACTGATTTCACAGTTGTATGACTTTCCGGTTGTGTGATTTCACAGTTTATGACTTCCCACTTGTGTGATTTCAAAGTTGTATAATTTCACAGTTGTAATTATTGGAACATGCATTTCTCAGTAGTTAGTATAATAATTGGGACATTCATTTCTCAGTTATTTACACATGAGTTTGAGTACAACAACTGGTACATTCGTTTCTCAGTTGTTCACACATGACTAAGTATAATAACTGGATCATTCATTTCTCAGTTGTTCACACATGAGTTGAGTATAATAACTGATAAATTTATCGCTCAGATTTTTACAAATGGCACCCAATTTTACAATTGTTTTGCTGTCAAATGCTCTTTAAACAATTATGAAATAATTTTTTTATTTGCTTAAAGCTAAGTATTTGGTTAATAAATATTAGATGCAATGATATATCATTGTGTGAAACAACAGATAACTCAATATAGTCGGCAGCAGAGTTTTGGTGGCGGTCGGAGGCGGTCAGAGATAGTCAAAGGTAATAGTGGCGGTCAAAGATGGTCAAAGGTAAGAAGGGTGAAAGGATTTTAATTGGGTTGGGGGTATTTTGTCACTTAAAAAGCGCGAGAAATTTATAAGTAAAATTGATTTCAACTTAGGGACCTAAAGTAAAATCTGAAATATTGTGTTTTTATTAGCAAATGTCACTTTCTTTTAAAGACTTATTATAATCAGAGCGTTAAGAAACATGATTTTAATAATTTCATTAATATTATTAATCAATTAGCTTTAAATTAATATTAGATATCTCAATTTGACTTTAATAATTTATAGTAGCCAGATTAAAATGTTCGGTTATACCTTAAAAAAAGAAGTTTGGTTATAAGCGCATGGTTTTAATAATTTGTTGGTCTCTAGAATTTTGGATCGTGAAGAGACATAATTAGGGGTGCGGTTTGCAGTTTAGGGTGACTAAATTAGTTGATGAGGAAGTCTATTGTGAGAATGTAGCATGCATGAGTCGGTATCAATAAGGGAAAGAAATGAGCGAATCTGCTTCGCGAATAGGGAACAAACCATTTTATAACTTATACGTATCAATAATAAGCCTAGTTATGTGTGAGTTCTGGAATAATCTATTTTTTAAACACATGATATTTATTTTTTCTATTATTAAATACTCTCTCCGTCTCATAGTAAAAGTCCTAACTTAGTTATGCACGCTTATTCATAAAACAATAAGAAATGTGTAAATATTTCAAGTGATTGAGGGCATTATTGTTGAAAATAATATTCACAATGCAAGTGGGTATAACTAAGTTAGTAAAGTAATGGGTTTTTTTGTAATTATATAAGCATCACAAAGACAAAGTTGTCTAAAATAATAGTATTCATTATGTCCCATCATTTGTCATTTTGGGTAAGGACTCTTACTATGTGACGTACTAGAATATAATGCAAGACTCTTACTCTAAAAATGAGACAGAGGAAGAACTATTGAGCTATTTTAAATTGATTAACATTACAAATTTAAAAATTAAAATTAAAATTTAAAATTTAAAATTAAAATTATTTTTATATTTTGCATATGATGGATATTAATACGCGGAGTATAATATGTAAAAAGTTTTTTACGTCTACCGTAAGTTTTACTCATTTCATAAACAAAAAGTTTCATTATAATTTTAAGTATTAACTTGTATTTTTAAATTAATAAAGGAATAATTCGAGCAGTCAGCTCGGGTATGCCCAGTTACCTTAATAACGATCACAAGCTCGTTTAAGGGCAAGATAACCATTTCATATGGTTCAAGGCATGCTCGTAAACGAGCTAAGTGTAACCTCGATATCGCCAAGCAACAAACAAGACATGACCCTTACTCGGCAAGTAGTAGGCTCGTGTAGCTCTTCAAAGTCCATCTCAGCCAAGGAATTTTTCATTTATATATGGAGTCTGATTCAAAAAGACTCATATCTGGCTCAAAGAACTCACGTGTGAAAGAATCTCAGTCTTTATTGGACTCAACTACTCTCATACAAATTCAGATCTCAATCTTGTAGAGCACTCCACTACATTGGTATAAATAGAAATCCTAATCTCACAATTCAAGTCTTTTTTTTCAATTTCGCTTGTTCTACAGTATTATAATTTTGTTTTCAACATTTTTCTCACGCCCGAAAGTCTTAATTGAAGATCTTTCGGACAATCGTTTGTTTATTATTTTCAAACCACACAACATTTTCCAAATAATCCATCCGCAAATCCATATCATTGATTCTAATCTCCCCGTCCCCTAATAACTTGTATTGTTTTGATCAAAATGGTCCCTTAGTTACATTTTGACCAATACTTTGTAATTTTTTTTTAATGATTCTAATAAAAATCTAAAATTATTATTTATAATATTTTTAATAGTAAATAAATAATACTCTTACTCTGAGACGTACCAAAATGGAAAGTAGGACTCTTACTCTGGGACGGAGGGAGTAGTAATTTTTATATCTTCACGGACTGAACCATTTTCCTCTAGACCATGCTAAACTTCTTCCATTCATGACAACGTTTCCAGACGCATTCCGAATTCATGAGCGTTATCATCTCTCGAAAAAAAAAAAAAAATCATGAGCGTTATCACTAGACATCTTAACCCACAAACTCGTACTTGTTCTTTGCAGGACCTCAATTATAGTGTACCATGCATTAGTAGAAAGAGAAGCTTACAAATTAGGTTCATTTTTTTATATAGGAGTATATATTTTTCAATTAAATATATAATTAAATTATTTTAATAATATATAATCGGTATACGGTATACCAACCAAAACTTATACCCCCTCCGTCCCACCCCACTTGAGATTTATTTCCATTTTAGTCAATCCCATTTCTTGAGACTTCCCAAATTGGTAATTTTTTTATAATTTTATATTCAATCTACTACACCTACTATTAATCCTACTCATTCTCTCTCTTCATTTTAAACCACACATTTTTTTTTTATTCTTTTCATTAGTTATTGTGCCCACCTCTTAGGTCTCAAGTGAGATAAGACGGAGGGAGTATATATATAACGTGTACAGAGTATTCAGAATCGAATACTGTAGTAGTATGCCAAATTTTCGTTTTTTATACCATTTTTTTTTAGTAAACGATGAATTCTATATCATTCACGATTAAAATAAATATGACACTCCACGAAGTCCGGAGGCTCACCCCAAATTACAATATAATGGCAGTTCCAAACTTATTGAAAGTTGAATGAGTTTTTTACAAAAGTGACATGCGTACTTTGTGTAACATATCAATTTGACTCGCGTACTTTGAAAACATCAAATATGGGTTGCGTACTTATGATTTTAAAAATTTTGATACCACTTTTTAAATGCTCGTTAAAAATATAACGGGATAATAAAAAAAATATCCATCCGTCAATTTTTTGTAACTACGTTAATTTTTTTTTAACAAACATTACTTAAGACCAATTTTGACTCATCAAAATTTCAATTAAAACTCCCTAAATGACAAAACTACCCCCATAGCATCAATCTCTCTTTCTCTCTCTAATACACACACAGAGTAAATCCTTCTTCCTCTCCTAACCCTAACCCCACCACCCCCTTTCTTCTCCGGCAAATATTGTCACCGGAGGCCTTTTTTCCGGCCATCCCTACCATCTGCCGGTGAGTCCACTCCAGATTCGCCGCCTCACCACTATTAACACCGCCACCACCTACCACCCACAATTAACACCACCAGCCACCCACCATCAACATAACCTCGCCACCATCTCACTAAGACCATTGCCACAATCACCCATAAAATCTGGGTTAATCATTCAAAAATTCGAAAAAACCCGGATCTGAGTAGACTCAATAATGGAACCGAGATCTGACTTCCGATTTGAATGCTTGATTTAGGGAAAAGAAGAAGACGAACCAGAACTTGTATTCAGGAAGGCGGCGAACAAAAGGCCGGAATTCCTCAGATCCACGAGTAGGAAGAGAAGGACCATCGGCAAGGTCTTGGATCTCGGGATCAACCTGAGGGGAAAGGAAAGCTAGGAAGAGCTGGAGGATGTAGATTCGTAGGCCATATGCGATTATTTAGTATCCTTGAATAAAGTAGACGCGGATGGCGTAAATGAGGGCGACGGCGGCGAAAGTGATCCACCGGTAAAGGACGAGAGGCGTCGATTTGTCGAGGAAATATTGGTAATGTCGGGAGACGGCGAACGTCCATTGTGCCAAGGCGGAAGACTCATCGCCACCACCATTTCCTCCACCGACATTCATTTTGATTTTTTTAATTTGATTTTTTTAGTGGGGCGTTTTGATTTGAATTGATTTTTGTCAAAAAAAAAATTATGGCGGAGGAAATGGGAGTACGGGAGGAAGCATAGAGAGAGACGATGGCTGTTTCTCACATGTGTTAAAAAAATAACGTAGGTTATAAAAAATTAACGGTTGAATAGCTTTTTGGAGCGTTCCGTTATGTTTTTTAACTGGTGTTAAAAAAGTGGTTTCAAAATTTTTAAAATTATAAGTACGCAACCCACATTTGATGTTTCCATAGTACGCGAGTCAAATTGATATAGTGCACAAAATACGCATGTCACTTTTGCAAAAAACTTAAAGTTGAATATACCAAATGTTTGATACAGTTATTATGCGGTTAATTGGTTTAAACTTGACGCGTTGTTTCACGACAAGAGAGACCACCCTCCAGCTCCATGTGAAGTATCTCATCTCATGCTCACCCACACCCTTCCATTATCCACCCACGCTTCGGATACGTAATTTACGAGAGCAGATCTCCATGTGCCCCTTTATGTGCCCCTCTAATCTGAACCGTTTACAATATCAAAATAAACGGTCTAAATTAAAGAGGCACAGGAAAGAGCACATGAAGGATCACAGGAGATCTGGCCTCGTATTTTACGATACTCTCCCACCTCTTTCGCCTTCAAGACCTCAAGTAAATAAATCTTCACCACTCCTCATAATTCCCCCTCCATACGTGTAATCCATCCATAGCCTGTCATCATCCATTAGATAACACACGTGGCGTCCCCACTATTACCCCCACCCCTCACTAGCCGTCAGTTTAACGCCACCTTTCTCCCCCTAACTTTTTAACCTATCCCCACTCTTTCCAATTCCCAACTCTAACCATTGTTCCTTTCGGAAAAAAAAAAAAAAAAAAACTCTAACCATTGTTAGAGAAAACTAAATCTAATTAACTTTTTAATTATTTTAATAAACATTATTACGAGTAAATTATAGCATCTAACAATTTATCAATAATAATTATTATAATTTATAAATATAAAAGTTTATTAGTTAAAATATATCAATATTAATATTACTCCATCTGTCCCGATTTAAAATTCTTATTTTTCTTTTTAATATGTCACAATTTAAGGTTTTTATTTACTTTATTACCTAAAATGAAAAGTAAGAACCACTTACCATTCTCACAAAAAAAATTATATACTCACTTTCTCTTTCTTACTTCACTTTTCACACTCACAACATCTGTTTTTTCTTAATCCCCGTGTAAAATCAAAATAGAAACATTATAGTGGGACGGATGGAGTAATATTTAACTAAATTCATTTGTATGGACTATTAGTGAAGTACGACTAGTTTGAACCAGAGGCGGACCTAGATTATTTTAGGGGTATGCACAAATTGTGAGGAGATGCACAAATACACTATAAAACTCTATACGAAAAAAATAATGCATAACATGAGACTAGAATCCATAACCTTTTGCTTAAATTCCTAACATCTTAACCACTAAATTAAACACATTCTTTGATTAGAGGGAATCACCGGCACACCTTAGTCATGCTTGGGTCCGCCCCTGGTTTGAACCATTTACACTTATGATTGTTTTCTAAATTAACCTCAAGATGAAATGTAACGGTTGAGATGGCTAATGCGATACAGTACACGTCAGTGGTCCCGACCCCTTTAGATTAGTCCAACCATTTACACCCAACGTCCCAACCCCACCGCTATTTTTATATTTACACTTATGCCCCTTCAAACAAACCGCTCCCTCGCCCTTTCTATAAATACATGGCTTGAGTAAAGTTAGGTTTGCCAATTTAGATAGCCAAACAAGGCTCTAAAAGAAACACACTCAACCGCTCTCTTCTTCATCTTTCCCCAATCCCCACTCTTGAACCCCTCTCCCTCTCATTCACAACAAGCACACAAGTTCCAACTATAACGGAAATGGCGGTTTCTAATAGTAGAAGAGAAAGCGCACCTGTGCACCGTACCAACACGCCTGCCGGACGGTTCTACAGTTCTCCGTCCGCCTCCGCTTCGGCTTTCGCTTCCTCCAGTTCAACCTTTTCATCACGCCCGTGCAACAGTTTTTTCCAGAGATCCGCCTCTCCGACGCGCGTGAACCTCTACGGGACGCCGTCTTCTGCGTCGTCCGTACGGTTCTCGATCGACCGTCCTATTTCCCCCAGCCGGTCAATCTCTTCCGTGCCGCGCAACCAGGTTGTGAATAAGCAATTGCAGACTCAGAAGAGGACTTGTATGTGTTCTCCTACCACGCATCCAGGTTCGTTCAGGTGTAGCCTTCATAAGAACGTCGGAAACAACCGCCAGTCGACGGCGTCGTATCCTTCTAACAGGTTGAACGCCCGGAGGTCAGCCATGACTAACTCGCTCGTTCGAATCGGTACGGTGGAAGGTGAGCTGGTAAAACGTGCTCTCGCGGCTCTGATTCGACCTTCGTCTCACCAGCAGAAAAGGCGGACCTCGTTCCACCCGAGGCCTAGTCGCCTCTCCGTAATGTCTAAAGCAGAAGGTTTATGATTGATGATGAATTTCGGTATGTCGATGAGTCAATCCTTCATAGTCGTTAATTTTCCTGACTTCCGGCGACGGCCACATCAAATCCCGGCGAATCAGTGAATAGAGATCGGAACGGACTTTTTTTCAATTCCGGTGACCGTAAGCCCTGAAGGACCTAAGAAACCTTTCTGTGGTGTATATAGATATAGATGAAAAATATATAAAACTATCAGTTGCTGCCATTAATGGCTAATTTAGCAGCTTCAAAGCTTCTAAATTCATTAAACCTAAAATCTAAACAGCAAAATCTAACAGGACTAATTCCACGCTCATCTAACTTCATTGATTCTGACTTCGATTCATTTGACCTCATTCCGGATCAGTTCTCTGTTCAGTGGTTATGAATTGTGATTGTGTTGTACTCTTCGTTCCGTCAACTCCCGTTCCGTCAACTCACTGTAGACTGCCGTTCCGTTAACTCGTTCCGTATGATATAACGTCTCCCGTGACTGCGTTGTATGGGTAAATTTCGTATGGTTCAGTTCCGTTCCGTATTCGTGAGGTGCATTTACTGGTAAGGTGAACTATTTTCATGTGATCTGTTATGCTTTTAAATTATTTTTGTATAATTCGATTTTTATTCTAACAGTTTGATTTTTTAATTTATTCTCTCTTTTTTTTTCGGTTTGTTGCAGGTATTTAGCTGGAGACAGACTGGAATTGAATTTGAAATTGGAATAATATCTATACCCAATCTGAATTTTGAGTGGAATAATGGGACCCTCATTGACGGAGATTGTTCTTGATTAGTGGAACTTTTACTTGAAACTGGAGATGGTTTATACTCATTCCGTCTCACTTCACTTGAAATTTAAGAGGGGTTGATAATTAAAATAAAATAAATATGTGATAAAAAATGAAGAGTGAGAATGAGGGGTAAGTAACATTGTTGGTTGAATAAATTGTGTGGTTTCAAATGAAGAGAGAGGATGAGTGGTAAAGAAGATTTAATATAAAATCATAAAAAATCGACTATTTTAAAGAGGTTTTAATTGATCTGGACGAACCAAAAGATAATAAATCTCGAGATGAGACGGGGGGGGGGGGGGAGTATATTAAAAAGTAATGGCTAGCAAAGTAAACAAATTGGAGAACGAAATCGATAGTACAATCTTTTTTTCGGAGATGTAGGATTGGTGAGTCAGTAACTTGTTTTATACTAAGAGATGTGCAAAATATGTTTTTAATTAGAAGATTCTGTTCTACATTAAAGGATGAAAACAAGTTTTACACTAAAACGAGTGTAAAACAAGTTTTTCTCCAGATTTTCATAGGATTGGTGACCTATTTTGATACTCTTTTTACCCGAACGATGGAGAAGGGCACCAGAAAAGATGAGATGGGGACCTAATATCTTCAGAAAGAAGAAATGATTGAGTAAACAAACTTAAGAACACAATAATATCAGTAAGATTGAAATTTTATCATTATAACTGGATAATAAGATTTTAAGTACAAGTAAAAACAGGAAACCTATTCATTAGTAAAGGTATTACGAAAATGTTACTAAAGTATGGTATTTCATGTCATTTCTTAAAATAAAGGATTCGAATGAAAGATGGGAAACAGTTTTTTTTTTTTTTTTTTTTGCCAAAATGGAACTAGTTTTAAAACTAGGGAAATACAATGGCTAATTCACGACCCAAAAGAAACTTAAAATACAGTGGATAATTCAGGATTTTGACAAAAGAGGATCGACATAATGGTATTTTTTTGACAAATTCTTCGGTGCGGCCGTCTCACGCCATGCGACGGGCGCGTGAGACGGACGCGCTCCCTCCCTCGCGTCGCTGGCTTTAAAAAAAAAAAAAAAAACCTCCAAAATTTTTAAAATGCTATATCTTGAGATTTTGAAGTCGAAAAAAAAATCTAAAAATACCGGTGTGTTCGTCTCGACAAGACGAACAAAACTACATAGGTCATGATATATTTTGATTTTTTTTTAAAAAAATAATGATTTTAAAAAAATCGGGCTGCTCGTCCCTGAGAAGTAACACGTTCTTATGAAGAAAGTAACAATCTTTAACACTTTAAAAAAGTGTTACAAAAAAGTGTTACGGGCTGGTACATTGAAAAAAAAGTGTTACATTTGAAAAAAGAATGTTACATTCCTTTATAAAAAGTGTTACATTAATTTAGTCGTTAATTTTTATGTTATCTTTAATCTATTGCATCAAAATTGTGGTACATTTTTGAAAAAAAAAAGTGTTACATTTGAAAAACAAAAGTGTTACATTTCGTTATAAAAAGTGTACAAAAAAAAAAAAAAAAAAAAAAAAAAAAAAAGGGTATGCGGGCGGCGCCGCATGGTTGTGCGGCCCGCCGCACACAAGACTTTTTCTTGTAGCACACAAGACTTTTTCTTGTACGAAAGCCATTTTTTAAATTAAATATGATAAAAATGAAGCAACTTTAACATAATGACTCCAATAAGATGAGTATAGTCCCAATAGTGAAGTGTTGGTGTAGTACACTTTCGTCTCGAAAAATATCAAAATAAATTGCACTGTTTTTTTAACAGGGGAATTAAATGTAATCAAAAGTATTGTTTATATTAATATGGTTTGGGGTATAATAATTTGAGAGTGAGATTCACAATATTTGTGTGTGAGTATGGCAATTGGGTATTTTAAAATGATCTTTGTCAGTCCAATTAAGATTTTTACTTTCATTTTTAATTTGATTTATTAATTTAAATAAAAATTATGAATATAAATTTGGATCATAAAATTTACGAAATTACAAAAGAAAAATTACTTACATAACTTACTTTTGACTTATTTGCTTTATACAATATTATTGTTAACTCATTTTACATTGATTCTTTAACAAATGTGCAAAGTCAATTAAAAACTTTAATATAAGACGGAGGGAATAGTCCTTTTGTTTTAAAATGATAGTCCGTACTCCCATTTCTTCTTTTCACTTGCACCAAATTAATTCAATTAACAAAATAAAGACTTTAAATTCAAAAAAAAATCTCAAATGAGAACTTAAATATCGTGAGAACCGTGAGAACCATTCATAACCATAAGATTAGAAAAAAAATCAAAGGTCCATATGTTAGATACAATTGATACACTTAGATACATTACAAAAATTCGATATTACACTCGGATACAATATGTTAATAAGTATTGTATCTAAATGTTGCACTTGATTACACTATGTTAAAAACTAATGTATCCAATTGTTTTTCGAAAATTAACTAATGTATCCAAGTGTATCTAATGTATCTAACATCTGGACCCTTAATTTTTTTTCTAATCTAATGGTTATGATTGGTTCTCACGGTTCTCATATAAAATGGTTCTCACAGGAGTGCGACCCTATATATATATATTAAAGTTGGTGAAGAGAGCCATGGTATTGACATGTGGACAAGTCATGGGGAAAGGAAGCATTTGGTGATGCCACATCAATTACACCATAATAAATAAGTGACTTTTCATTTTTTTCTATCAGCTAATAATATTATACTAGTATTAGTTACTATTATAGTTAACTTAGTACTTATAATAGTAATAGTTACTATAATAATTAACTATAATAGTTACTATTATAGTGTTGGTGTTGGTGCCCTAGGCACGTTTGTTAAACGTTGTATAAGTTATCATTTTATTCATAATGATAAAGAGATAATAAGATTATTATTATGGCTCGTGTTTGCTTATAATAATCTCCGTTCCTAGAGCTTGTTAAGCACTAGTATAAAGGCTAAATGATCATGGGATGATCATGTTAGATTTATGGGTACTTGTTTGGAACAAGGTACTGGACATGACCCGCGGTATGAGATTTATGTCATGGTCGATGTCATATATATAAATCTCATATTAGTTATGTCATTTGAATCCTTGGACATGAAGTTATTATAGTCTTCCACTTGATGAACATTATGTTTGACATATTCAAACGCTGCCTTAACACGGTAGTTATAAATGGTATGATTGGCATGATTGGATTCACGTAGGGAAGAATAATAAGCCAAATGGATTTGTCCCTCTTCGGAGAGATGTCAAGCTTGGGCCCCTCGAAGGAATGATGTTGATGAAATGTTTGGCCAAACTCAAATGGATTGATTGGATCAATGTCATTTGGATTATCAACATATTCGGAATCGAGAAAGTATTGAACAATACAACTTGACTTGTTGACCATGACTTGTGTTCAATGACATCGTGGACAAAGGGATTATGACATGTTCTAAAAGGGAATGCGAACTTGTATCTAGTTATACTATTTGGGTTGGTATGACGGTTTGCTAGAACCTAATCATATCTTATGGTTTCATGTTTGAACCCATTGCCAACTTAGTATAATCCTAGAGGGTCACACACAATAGAACGAATCCTAAATAAGGACTATATTGGAAATTTGGAAAAATTGGATTTTTCTGGGCCTTTGGGCGACCGCCCAAATGGGCTGGGCGACCGCACAAGAAATTGGGCGGCCGCACACCTCAGTTTGGGCGGCCGCACAGTACTGTCGGGGACAGATTCCTAATTTGATTCGGAAAGGAATTTTGGACGGGTTTAGACACAAGTTTCCTATTTGAAATGGGTCTAACTTGTATATAAACATCAAAATCCGGCCAAGAACAGAACCTAAGCTTTTGTGCAAGTCTCCAAAGAGTTTGAGAGAGTTTATTTTGTTCTAAGAAATCCTAGATTGAAGAACAAAATTATACACAAAGAAAATTCCATATAGTTCATATTAATTATGAAAACGTGTTTCATAATTTGGTCTAGCAACCAAGATCAAGTGTTCTTGATATTCGTTCGTGGTGTGGATACCGCTAGAGGGTGAAACTTATCATCTTCATAGTTCGTGATTCTTGCTTTGTTCGTGATCAAGATTTCAAGCCTCCATCGAATTCAAGGTTGCAAAATCAAAGGCATCAAGGGTTAGTATTCTAGTATTCATTATGTTGTATTTGACTTAATCATATGAATGGATCTATGGGCTTTGGGTTTCATTAAATTTTAAATGCTTAATTCCGCTGCGCATGTGACTACGAAACCCAACAGTGGTATCAGAGCCCCGTTCATGTTGATTATTTCAATACTAGATCATGTTGTGTGTATATAAATTGTTTATGTGCCTTGCATGATATGAATATTGGGATATATGATGTTTATGTGTTATGTGATTTTATGTGGTTTATTGTTTTACAACTTTAATCGCACGATTCAATCGCAATAAATATTATGATGGATTCTGAATTGTTTGATTATTAATTCTGATTGGATCATGGTTTTAATAATCGGGGAAAGACAATTTTGAGACAAATTTTCGAACTTCAAAATTCCTTCTGATGCGTTTGGGCGACCGCACAAATCTCCCTAGGCGGCCGCACATGTTTGGGCGACCGCACAGGAGAGTTTGGGCGGCCGCACAGTTCGCTGATTCTGTTCTGATTTTGGTTAAAATTGGAATTTGGAATTTTCGAGAGGTCCAACCGAACCAGTAACAAAACCAGACCAGACTTGCTGATCTGGAATGGGCTTTGGGTAGTTGGTTTGAGTGTGGATCTTGGGGTTTGATTTTCCTAATTGTTTTAGTCTTGTGATTCCTAGATTGGTTCAAGTTTTGGATGGCTAATCTGCGTTCATCGAGATTGTGTTTCCCAAAATTGATCGCAATCAAAGTTTCAAAGATAAAACGAAGTTAGAATTATGAAGAGTTCATAATTGCTAAAATTGAGAAACAAAGTTCTTGATTCAAAGTTTGGAGATCCATGTGGAATTGTGAATGCAATTGGCCTACGTTCATCGAGACCATCTATTGCTTAGTTTCGGCCACATGGACTACTTTCTTGGTCTCTTGAATTAGTGCGGGATTGTGGTTGCCTAACGGCTTAGTTCAACCGCACTTCTTGTTGTCTTGATTTAGAAATAACGACCAAAGTTGAAAAGGTCTCATCCTCATAATTATAGAGAAACTAATGACACATAAATATTGTGCTTAAATTAATGGAGATTAATTTAGTGGCTAAACTTGATGCGTAACATGTTTATCTTATGTGCTCATAAATGTGTTGAATGCTATATGTAATGAACCTTCAAAGAAAGTTTTAAGTCCTCTTGCCACGCCATGATTAAAACACTTGTTTGTGCAAGGGTATTTTCATGTGGGCTCGCCAAAGCGAGGTGCATTGATTTTACTTTTGTATGAGCAAGATGAGTGAATAAGAGTTTCCTATGCGTTTAAAATGGTTGGACTTAATAAGGCGTCAAAACAGTTTTGGGCCTAGGCAAAGATGAGATTAAACATGCTTTCGAAATTGGATCCCTAAGAATCATATGAGATATGATTGACAAGAAATTGTCTACCTAATTAATTTGATTTTGAGCGGTCCGCCTCCGTGGACTCAAAGTTAAATTAAAGTTGGATCTTAGCACAATTTCAAAAGAATCTCATGGAAAAGATCTAAGAGTCATATGGATATGATTGACAGGGTTGTCTACCTAATTAATTTAGTTTTGAGCGGTGCGCCAAAGCGTACTCAAAATTAAGTTAAAGTTGGATCTTAGCCCATTTAAATTATATTATACATTGGATGTCTAAGAAGGTTATATAATTTAGTGGGAGTATTTTTGGAAAATACATTATTTATCTCTTTAATGAGATTGGTACTTGTAAAATTTTGGAAATTTTGCATAAGTTGTAGATGACAACTAAAATCGTTGCGATTAATCCTTGTTAAGGATAAAGCTTCAAAAGAATGGTACAAACTTCATGGATTGGATCCTGAGCCTAAGAATGGTTCTAAGGCAAGAAGATGGGTTGTCCATTCTTGATGGGCCTATTCCTAAAGAACCCAAAGCCAGAATAGACAATCACAAGAATCATGAGTATGATTCTAAGAATGTGAGTTGTCCTATGCTCGCGATTATGTGCTCAAAACTTCAACAAAGTTTGGAACTTTGGAAGCCTATTAGATAGGCGTGGAGTTGAGTTACATGTTTCAAAGAGCAATCTAAGCAAGAGAGGTATAAAACCATTATTGCATTCACTTCTTGCAAAAGGAGTAAAGGGCAATAAGTGGAACCTCACACGCTTAAGATAATGACTACGTAGAGTATCTTGAGAAACTTGGGAGTCCAATTGGATTGGAGCTAGCCATTGATCTTATTCTTGATTCATTTCCTAAGAGTTATAATCACTTTGTGATGGACTATAACATGCTTAGAATGAATAAGAATTTCTTCGAGTTGCATTAACATGCTGAAAAACTGCGAAGATGAAGATATTGGAGAATGGTTCTCCAGAGCTCATGGTTCATAAGGAAAAGGGCCAAGTGCCAAAAGAAAGGTAAGACAAGAGTTGTCAAACCTTAAAGAAATAATTATGGTTAAAATAATAACTCTAATTGATGCAATTTGGTAAAAATGGCAATTGGATTGACCATTTAGAATTGTAGTCAAAATTCTGGATGATCAATAAAAGGAATGGTAGTGGGACTACCACTTGGGAATTTTATGTTATAAATTATTATTTCTAAATTTAATTATTGGGTATTGGATACCAGAATAATTAGTAAAATGAAAGACTACTTATAGTAAAGTTTTATCTACAAACGGTAATGATGCAATGGTTGCAACATTGTTTGTAGAACACTTGTAAAGTGACTTTACTGATGAAGTAGAAAACATTATTTTGTTAAAAGATAATGAAGGATATTAATTTCTTGTTTGGAATAAGAAAAGTGCTTTATTTATTATGATTTACTTCATTGTGTTATCATATAAATAAATCTTATATCCTAAATCTTGAAGAACAAAGTAATAAAGGCTATAACATAAATAATTAAAATTCTTTATGCATTATTGTTTTGATCAAATAAATAAAAGATGCATATCTAAAATTCCATGGGACGGAGTTTTAAGTCATATGATTTGGAATCACATGATTTATGCAAATCTTATTTACTTGGACCAAGACATCCTTTACTATGATTGGTAAAAGGCTAATATCTTAATTGACCTAATACATTTTGATGTGTATGGTGCATTAAGAAGCAATGCTAAAAGAATTTTTTTTTTATTATACTTGGTAAAACTATTCAAAGACTTTGATTGGATCATGATGACGAATAATTGAACCAAGAATTTGACAGTCATCATTAAAGTTGTGAAATTGTTTCACAAATTAACTTCACTAAGAACATCATTTTAAATGATGTGTCTGCATGGAAGTACAATAACCTTATTGGATATGGTTCATTAGATGATAAAGTCAAATTGGTCTTCCATTATTAATTTTGGGGTTATGTATTACAAACCGCTGTAACTACACTAATTTGAATTCCATCAAAAGAGGTTAATTGGTGAAAGAAAACTCGGTTTGTCTTTCATAAAGATTTAAGATGGTGAGACCTTTTTGAAAGGAGTTGTCTGGGACACACTCACATTTAAATCTAATAAATATATTTTCATGGGATATCCTAAGAAAACTTGAGGATAATAATTTTACTCATAAGAAACAAATGGTTTGTTAATTATGATGATACTTTTCTAGATAAATGGTTTATCTCTAAAAGAATCAGTGGGAGTAAAATGTATCTCGAATGGTTCGAGACCTAGAAAATATATTTTAACCTAAGATGGAAGTTGAACAAGTTTTCACAAGGAGTGGTGAAAAGTCTGTTCAAGATATACAAATACTTGCGATACATGATAGGATACAATCTATTAGTAGAAATATTGGATATTTCGAAATAGAAAGTATTGAGGTAAAGTTTATTTAGAATGAAGTATTTACCACCTATCAAAGATGCAATATCAACTCCACATTTAGATTAATGGCTTTGAGTCATAAAATCTAAAAGGCAATTCATGTATAATAATCAAGTTTGAAACTTGATCATTCTAACCTAAGGTGTTAAAACCAAAGGAGATGAATGATTTTTCTTGGAGAAAAATGTTATATGGGTAGCAAGAAACTTATTAGAATTTTCATAGTCACATGTTCATATTTGGAATATGAAATTTGACAAAATGATGTCAAAACAAACGTTCCTCAACGGGAACTCACTTAAGGATGTATTGGATACAACCTAAAGGTTTTGATAGTCAAGAAAATTCTAAAAGGTATGAAAGTTGCGAAGATTCATTGGATGGATTGAAGCAAGCTTTTGGGAGTTGGAATCTCCGTTTTGATAAGTCATAGAGCTTGGCTTGATCAAGAACGAAGATGAACCTTGTATATACAAGAAAATTAGTGGGAGCATGGTGCTATTCCTTATCTAATATGTGGATGACATATTGCTCATTGAAAACGACATTCCTACACTTTAATCTGTAAAGATTTGGTTAAGAAAGTGTTTCGCAATGAAGAATATGGATGAAGCATAAGTCATTGGCATTAAGATCTATAGAGATAGATCAAGGAAGCTAAATGGTTTAAAGCCAATGTACATACATTGACAAAGTCATAAGAAGATTTCGCATGAAAAATTCTAAGAGAGGACATTTGTCAGTGTTACATGGAGTTTCTCTAAGCAAGACTCAATGTCCTAAAGACAAAAGATGAGCATAAGAAAAACGAATGAGATGCCATTTGCTTCGGCAATTGGATCCATGATGCCATGATAAGTACTAAGGCGGATATATCTAATGCTTGGAGCATGACGAGTAGATATTAATCCGATAACCGGTGAGAGTCATTGGATGGCTGTGAAACAATTCTTAAAGCAATTTAGAAGGACTGAAGAATTGTTTTGATCTATGAAGGGATGGAAGATGATCTCGTCGTACATGGGTACACGGATGCATGCTTCCAAACTGACAAAGATAATAAAAAATTCGCAATCGAGTTTTATAACCAATAGTGAAGCTGTAAGTTGGAATGGTTCCAAGCAGAGTACAGTCACTAATTCTACATAATAATAAGATTATTATTATGGCTCGTGTTTGCTTATAATAATATCCGTTCCTAGAGCTTGTTAAGCACTAGTATAAAGGCTAAATGGTCATGGGATGATCATGTTAGATTTATGGGTACTTGTTTGGAACAAGGTACTGGACATGACCCGCGGTATGAGATTTATGTCATGGTCGATGTCATATATATAAATCTCATATTAGTTATGTCATTTGAATCCTTGGACATGAAGTTATTATAGTCTTCCACTTGATGAACATTATGTTTGACATATTCAAACGCTGCCTTAACACGGTAGTTATAAAGGGTATGATTGGCATGATTGGATTCACGTAGGGAAGAATAATAAGCCAAATGGATTTGTCCCTCTTCGGAGAGATGTCAAGCTTGGGCCCCTCGAAGGAATGATGTTGATGAAATGTTTGGCCAAACTCAAATGGATTGATTGGATCAATGTCATTTGGATTATCAACATATTCGGAATCGAGAAAGTATTAAACAATACAACTTGACTTGTTGACCATGACTTGTGTTCAATGACATCGTGGACAAAGGGATTATGACATGTTCTAAAAGGGAATGCGAACTTGTATCTAGTTATACTATTTGGGTAGGTATGACGGTTTGCTAGAACCTAATCATATCTTATGGTTTCATGTTTGAACCCATTGCCAACTTAGTATAATCCTAGAGGGTCACACACAATAGAACGAATCCTAAATAAGGACTATATTGGAAATTTGGAAAAATTGGATTTTTCTGGGCCTTTGGGCGACCGCCCAAATGGGCTGGGCGACCGCACAAGAAATTGGGCGTCCGCATACCTCAGTTTGGGCGGCCGCACAGTACTGTCGGGGACAGATTCTTAATTTGATTCGGAAAGGAATTTTGGACGGGTTTAGACACAAGTTTCCTATTTGGAATAGGTCTAACTTGTATATAAACATCAAAATTCGGCCAAGAACAGAACCTAAGCTTTTGTGCAAGTCTCCAAAGAGTTTGAGAGAGTTTATTTTGTTCTAAGAAATCCTAGATTGAAGAACAAAATTATACACAAAGAAAATTCCATATAGTTCATATTAATTATGAAAACGTGTTTCATAATTTGGTCTTGCAACCAAGATCAAGTGTTCTTGATATTCGTTCGTGGTGTGGATACCGCTAGAGGGTGAAACTTATCATCTTCATAGTTCGTGATTCTTGCTTTGTTCGTGATCAAGATTTCAAGCCTCCATCGAATTCAAGGTTGCAAAATCAAAGGCATCAAGGGTTAGTATTCTAGTATTCATTATGTTGTATTTGACTTAATCATATGAATGGATCTATGGGCTTTGGGTTTCATTAAATTTTAAATGCTTAATTCCGCTGCGCATGTGACTACGAAACCCAACATATAGTTCATTATTATATTTTACTATAAATAGCTAACTGTTATATGTAACTATTAATAGTTAACTTTTAACAATTATATTTAAATATTAATAATTAATAATTATAGTTAAAATTATACAATTATTATAATTTAAGATTAACTAATACTATTAAATAAAAATATAAAAAAAACAAAAGATATTAAAATTGGTAAATTAGTTTCTCTTGCAGAGCACGGGTTACCTACTAGTTTATACTAATACTAATATTCCTTCAAATTTTAGAAAATCAAATAAGACTATAATTATTAAATACACGGGGTAAAATCAGTGGCGGACCTAGGATTTTATATAAAGGGGGCAAAATTGCATAAGGGGGCAAAAAAAAAATGTTAGTGTATTTTTATTTTACATCTAAGGGGGGCAAAGTTTACTAAATTGCACTAACACCCTTAACTTTTACAAAAAATTGCACTTATAAAAAAAAAAAAAAAAATCAAACGGGGGCCGCGGCCCCCGAAAGGGCCTTCCTACTAGGGATTGCCAAACCGGACCGGAACCGGAAAACCGGACCGGAACCGGAGCAAACCGGGGAGTAAACCGGAACCGGAGTAACCGGAACCGTGGTAAGCGCGGGCCGGTTCAGGGTCACATATATGGCAAACCGGAACCGGACCGGAACCGGAACCGGATCGGCATTTCCATTAAAAATAATAAAAATCCCTTATTTTTCAATAAATTTTAACATGTTTATTCATTAGTGTATTATAAAATAAAAATCTCTTGTCTTTTAATAAATTTTAACATGTTTATTCATTATTGTATGATAAAAAAAAATAAAAAAAGGTAGCATGGACTGAACCGGAACCGGACCGGAACAGTACCGGAACCGGATTGTGATGACCGGAACCGTAACCGGTGTAAGCGCGGGCCGGTTCAGGGTCACATAAATGCCGAACCGGAACCGGCAGTTCCGAACCGGAACCGGTTTTGGTCATCCCTACTTCCTACGTCCGCCCCTGGGTAAAATGGTCCATGCATGCTATGTGACTTGTGAGAGTTGAGGTAGCTGTAGAACAATTACAAAGCATCCAGGACTTTCTCTTTGGTTCGGCTTTGATTGAGACTTTCTTTCTTGTGGGGCTCCGGTCGGTCCGTTCCGTTCGGTTCACCTTAGACCATCCACAGTGGTTTCAACGAAAAAAACCATTCAACACCCACTTTATCACTCCACATCAGCTTCTCTCTCTTCCAACTCATCCATTCAACACCCATTCACATAACACCCTACAATGGTTTGTTTAATCCCTCATTCCACACTTTTCTCACTCATCATCCTATACCCACTACTTAAAATTTATTTTTTATTTTTTATTTTTATGATTAATGTTGAAATAGTTATTATTGAGATCCATTTAAAAAAAAATGGGTTTTTTTTTCGTCGGAATACAATGAAACTTACGTCAATTTAAAGAGATTTTTTTTTTAGGAATTTTGGTGTAAAAAAAAAAAAAAAAAACTCATTTTCTGTGAAATAATTGAACTCAAAAAATTGGGATAAAAGTAAAAAATAGAGCCAGCCAATCATGCGCTGACAAGTGTCAACACCAAAAAAAAAAAAAAAAAAAAAAGGCTGACTTCCGGCGCAGACGCGCCCTTGTCTGCGCGTGAAGTACACGCGCCTCTCTGGCCCAATAGAGAGGCGCCACGTGGCAAAAACGGACCCATCTTTTCCCATTTCACAGTGTGAAATTTTATCACAAAAAAATTCACACAAACTCATTTCAACAACCATTGGAGCAATTCATGGGAATTTTTTTTGTGAATTTCAATTCAACACCCTCATTTTTTCCCCATTGTACATGGTCTTATTAGTGGAGCCTACTTGTTTAATTTTCCTTAGACATAAATTTTCTTTTTCCCGTTAGCAAAAGTAAAATTAAAATTACACATATACTCATTCCGTCCACCCACAAGTGAGACTAATTTTTTTTTTCCGTCCAACCATAAGTGAGACTGCCTAAAATTGAAATGGTTTTTTTAATCTATTTTTATTCAACCAACCCCACCATTTAATCTTATTCTCTATCTCTTCATTTTCCACTACTCATTTTATTAGAACAAAACTAATATTTACGCTACTCATTAACTCTCTTCATTTTCCACTACTTATATTCTACTTTTTTCTTAATTATTGCGCCCCACAAGTTGATCTCACTTGTGGTAGGACAGAAGGAACGAGACGTATACTCCCATCATCTCATAATAAATTATTTATTTAATTATTTGTAATGTCCCATTTATAAGTCTCAAGTTCTTAAATTAGTACTTTTATATTATCCATTTGTTCAAAAAGTAAGAGTATTTTTTAGACCAAAATACGTTTATCCCCCTACCCTAAAGTATTTAGTGAATCCCACTTTGCTCCCCGAACGCAATTTTGTCCCAAAGTGACACTTCAATTAACCTCCAGTCCCACTTTGCACCCTGACAGCTAACGGAGTTAGAAATTTAACGAAAATTGGTCATGTGCCTATCATGTGAGGGCTACTTTTGTCATTTTCTTTGAAATGAGGGGTATAAATGTCAATTTGAAATGAGACGATATAAATGTCGGGGACAGTGGAGGTGGTGGAGGCGATGTCTAACATGAAAGGGAGCCGGACATGGTAGAGGTAGAGGTGGACCAAAGGTTCTGGGTCACGGGCTGAGGATGAAGGTAGGGAAGATGAAGTGGGAGTAGTGGGGTGGTTAGGGAAGATGAAGATGATGAATGTTGGAGGATGAATCTAGACATGTGGGGGCTTTTTGTGTTTTTTTATTTATGTTTTTGTTTTTGTTTGTTTATGACATACTTTTCATATAAAAAAAACTTTTATTTATTTAAGTTTGTTTATTTATATTAATTATTTTAGTTTTAATAAATAAAGTTATACGAGTATACATTAAGATGATAATAAAGTTTTTTACTTTTAATAAAATCTATTACTTCTTAATATATGAAAATTTTATATTTTTCTTTTCTTTTACTTAAAATAAATTTATTATTCATAAAAACTATTTTGATTTAATATTAATGATGTTTATATATTTAAAAATAAAAATAGAATGGTAAATAACAATTTTTAAAAGTTAAACTGAAAATGACCAAAGTAACCCTCACATGATATGTTGATGACCAATTTTCGTTAAATTTCTAACTCCGTTAGGGGCTAGGGTGCAAAGTGGGACGGAAGGTTAATTGAAGTATCACTATGGGACAAAATTGCGTTCGGGGTGCAAAGTGGGATTCGCTGGATACTTTAGGGGGATAAACGTATATTGGCCTTTTTTTATAAGTACGTCCAAAGGAAAATTTTCATTCTTAAAATATTAAATAATAAATATTTTTTGGATATTTTTTTCTTATAAGGCTTATATTTCTAAAAAAAATAACACGCAATAACTTACTTTTTATTCACTTGCATTGTGAATAGTATTTTGAAAAAAAAAATATTCTCAACTTACTTGCAATGTTTATCTATCTATCTATCTTTTTTTTTTTTTTTTCTAAATAGGCATGCAAATCCAAGATATTTCTCTAACTCTGAGACTGAAAGAAGTACTTCTTTATTTGTGAGACTCACTCGTCATACTCATAATAAATATTTACTTACTATTTTTATCCCTTTTTCTCTCCATATTCACAATGCATACTTTTTAAATATTTTATTCTTACTTTTATTTCTAAAATAAAATGAATCGTTCTTTCGTCGTAGATCGGAAGGAGTATAATTTATTTTCTTTTAATATTGCAACCTTAATAGGTAGGAGTAGGACCCCCAAGTTTGGCTTTTTTCTGCTTTACATTATTTGTAATTAAGTTGTAACCGCCACCAATTGTCCAAATTTAGGTATCCTAAGCAAAACAATTGGCAATCCTGCTCTACTATAATATAGAGTGGAAATATTATTATCGACATTAATTGGCCTTCATCTAAGGATCCACATTGCGTTAACTAATCTTAGTCGTTCATGTGTAATCAGTGAATTTTAGATTTCAAATTATGGCAGCGAGCGACTCTTAGATCAAGCTTCTTTTTTTTTTTTTTTTTTTTTTTTTTTTGCTCTTCGAAAAATATGTATTGCATTTAGTTCGTTGAGCTCGTAAAGAGAGAGATGTGACCCACTGGCGGCAAGGTTCTAAAAAACGCTAGGCGCCTAGCGCCTAGGCGGGGTCTAGACGGAACTTAGGCGGGGCTAAGAATTCAGAATAATTATAATATTCTAGGCGGGACTTAGGCGTTTCCTGAGCGCCTAGCGCCTAGGCGGGACTTAAGCGTTTCATGAGCGCCTAGGCGAGGCCTAAGCGGACGTCTTTTATTTTAGAACACTGACCGGCGGAGCTACTTTGAATAAGAGGGGGCAATTCATGTAGGTCCATTTTTAGACCCATATACTTGAACTGTTCTTGACTATACTGTTGTTATTGGCAAGAATTTGAGTGGCAGCCAATCCCATGTGCAAGCTTTATGATAAGGTTGTTCTACCCATAAATTTGGATAAGATGATTGAATCTGTTTTATTTTATCTATTTTTATACAAAAAAAATATATTATAAAATGGGTAAGGGCACTGTAAAATGTAGAGTGGATGAGATGTTTCTTTTTTTAGATGTCCACTCTTATCTTGAATGAAAGTGATAAGATTCCAAATGGCCTTGTAAATATCAATGCCCTCATCTATAGCTAGTGAACCTGTTGCTTATCCATTGGATCTCATGTCACTAGGGTTTGAAATATATTTTTTTGTCATTTAGGTGAGATTATACTTATCATTTGAGTCTCTTCTCTAAGTTAAATCTTGATGTTTTCACCATAAAGAGGTGTTTTTTTAAGCAAATAACAAAATTTTATTATTAAACATAAACATACAAAGTTTGGAGTTGGCAATCTACATGAAAGGAATGCTCAACCCAAGTGGAAGGACTTCCGTTAAAAAAATAATACCTACAAACAACACCGGCTATAACATTTGCCGTTTGACGATCTAAATTTATAGAGAAAAAAGATTTTGCATTAAGTATGTCTCTATATCCATGAAGAAGGTTGTCTGACATAGAAGATCATATCTATGTGAAGATGAGAGCACTCCATCCAAAACAACCCCTGAATCCACCGCAACTTCCATCTTCATATACTCCAAATTCATGGCGGATATTTAATTGAGATGAACAAAAGAAATTTTCAAAGAAACAACAAATAAAACACACAATTACACAAAGCCCTCAACATAGGAGGAAGATCATAGGCCCTCAACAATGGAGGGGAAACAAAAGTTTCCACATAAGGGAAGAAAACCAAATTAAAACTAAAAAAAAATACATCTTTATTATTTAAAAGTAATAGATCATTCTTAAATTAAACGTTAAAAATGTGCTCTTAAAATCGAGATTGTTAGAAAATTATTCTCTAAAAATTGATTAAATAAAGACTATTAAAAATTGTTGTTTTAAACAATTAGTCTCCAAATAACATTTTTCTAGTTGTGCCATGCACAAAAAATTACGAAATTACTTATAAAAATATGAAAATTATTACTCTATCCGTCCCAGTTTAAGGTTCTTACTGTAGGGACCGCGACCACCACCACCACTCTCCACATTAGGCTCCGTTTGTTTCGCGTAAAACAATTTCCGGAAAATGATTTCCCGTAAAATGTTTTCCGGAAAATGAAAATGTTTTCCGGAAAATGACATAAACATGTTTTTGGTTGTTTGGTAAATCTAAGGAAAATGTTTTCCGGAAATATGAAAATAATAATAATTTAATATGAGGAAAAGAATAATTATGAGAAAAAATTGAATGTGGGTGGAGATTTTGGGTTGGGGTGGGATGGGTGGTTGTGGGGGGGGGGGGGGGTGGGGGGGGTAGGGGGTGGGTGGGGTAGGTGGGGGTGGGGAAGGTGTTCAAAAATAATTTTAATATGAGTTATTTTTTTAATTTTTTTTTTTTTGGGAGGGTGGGTGGGGTGGTGGGGGTAGTAGGGTAGTTGGGGGGGGTGGAGGTGTTCTTTTTTTTTTTTTTTAATGAGTGAAAAGAAGTTTTTTTTTTTTTTTTTTTTTTTTTGTGGGGTGGTGGGGTGGTGGGGTGGGGTGCTGGGGTAGTTGGGGCTGGTGGAGAATGGAGATGTTCATTTTTTTTTTAATATGAGTGAAAAGAAGTTTTTTTTTTTTTTTTTTTGGTGGGGTGTGGGGTAGGGTGGGGTGGGGTAGTTGGGGGTGGTGGAGATGTTCATTTTTTTTAATATGAGTGAAAAGAATTTTTATTTTATTTTTTGGTGGGGTGGGGTGGGTGCTGGGGTAGTTGGGGGTGGTGGAGATGTTCAATTTTTTTATTTTTTTTTTTAATATGAGTGAAAAGAAGTTTTTTTTTTGGGTGGGGTGGTGGGGTAGGGTGGGGGTGGGGTGGTTGCTGGGTAGTGGGGGTGTGGAGATATTCATTTTTTTTAAAATATGAGTGAAAATTTTTTTTTTTTTTTTGGGTGGGGTGGGGGTGGGGTGGGGTAGGGTGGGGGTGGGTGCTGGGGTGGTGGGGGTGGTGGATAAGATGGATGAAGAGGGTAGTGTTAGAGGTGTAGTGGGTAGGGTGGGGTTTTATGGAGAGTTGGGTGTGAGTGAGAGAGTTAACATTTTTCGGAAAATGATTTACTTAGTAAAAATCCGTAAGTCATTTTACTTAGAAAAGAGGGAAAACCATTTTCCGGAAAATATTTTCCTCATTTTCCGGTGCGTAACAAACACCGGAAAATGGGGAAAACATTTTCCGGAAGTTATTTTACGGGAAACAAACGGAGCCTTAGTATGATATTGTCCGCTTTGGCCCAGCCCGCACGGATTTGTTTTTTGGCATCTCCCAAAAGGCCTCATACTACTCGCAGTGTTTCCTCTGGCCAATATCCAGCGAAAGCTTGTACCAACCGCCGCTATGGTCAGCGGGTCACATTCGCCTGATAACTACCATCAGGATGCCTTTCGATTGCAAGACTCCATTCGCAATGTCACACAAGGGGAATCTCACCTTATAATCGCACACACGGTCCACCCGGTCGGGCCCATCTGAACCATGGCTCTGATACCATTTGTAGGGACCGCGACCACCACCACCACTCTCCGCATTAGTATGATATTGTCCACTTTGGCCCAGCCCGCACAGATTTGTTTTTGGGCATCCCCCAAAAGGCCTCATACTACTCGCAGTGTTTCCTTTGGTCAATATCCAGCGAAAGCTTGTACCAACCGCCGCTATGGTCAGCGGGTCACATTCGCCTGATAACTACCATCAGGATGCCTTTCGATTGCAAGAATCCATTCACAATGTCACACAAGGGGAATCCCACCTTATAATCGCACACACGGTCCACCCGGTCGGGCCCATCCGAATCATGGCTCTGATACCATTTGTAGGGACGCGCGAACACCACCACTCTCCACATTAGTATGATATTGTCCGCTTTAGGCTCACCCCGCACGGATTTGTTTTTGGGCATCCCCCAAAAGGCCACATACTAATGAAGTGGGTGGGTGCTCTTATATACGTTACAATTATTTCCTCAATTGCCGATGTGGGACTTTGGGTTGCACCCCAACACTTACTTTCTTTTTTGGTCTGTCCCAGTTTAAGGTTCTTAGTTGCTTTATTCCATAAATAGAAAAGAATGAATAGTGCTTTGGAGAATCTTGTCCTCAAAATGTTCATGTAATTACAAAAAAAATCATTACTAACCTAACTTACTTTCACTCACTTGCTTCATGAATAGTGTTTTGGACATTTATATCCTTCACTCTCAACTTTTGGTTGACTCATTTCTTTTGTTTTTCCCTTGGTTTCTTAATAAGCGTGCATAGTCAAACTAAGAACCTTAAACTGAGGCGGAGGGAGTAGTCATTGTTTGATGTTTAAATCTTTTAAGAATAATTCTGTTTTTGTCCATCATACTTTGACACATTTTTCACTTTTATCATCAAATTTCATTTATTTATTTTCATATTTACCATTATACTACATATATTTGGTGTCACCTTATACAAATTTGAATATAAAATGACACCATGGCTTGTGATACAATAATAAAAATGAAACAAACTTTGATACTGTAAAATATTAGCATATTTAAATATAAAAGGAATCAGTGTTTATGGTACGATGAATCGATGATAAAAAAACATAAAATAAAGTTTGATAATAAAAGGGAATACGCCTCCAAAGTATCCCACAAATATGATCAATAAAAACAAAGTTGACCTAATCTTTTGATATTTGTGCACGAAACATACGTTTGCTGCTATTAGGATTTTGTGAATAATTTTTATGACTATTTTGTTCTCCAGGCACCATTTTTTTTTTTTACCTATCCATTTAACTTATTTATTAATTGTTATAGAAGTAATAAGTCTTTGTTTGCATTCATAGTTAATTTTTTTCTTGATTATTGTATTGATTTTCCAAAATTTCTTCCCTCCTTTTTCTTTCTTTTCCTCCTTAATTAAGTTGACGATGTAAGGACATGGCTTGCAACACAAGTCATTTAGACTTCCATTTATAAAATTATGATTATAATGTTAATTTATAAAGTATAGTTGATAATAAAATGTGTAGAATTCCTGGATATATAATTACCTAATTGTGATGGGCAAAAGGGTAATATAATATCACTAAGCTTCTTGAAAGGGTGTAGTCCCTAGGTGAAGTGACACAATATTTCCTATTTAAAGGCCCTTCCATCAAGCCTAGAAACAACTATTCATTCTTGTTTTCTCTCCTAAATTCTCTTCACATTATTGAAGTACTTGAGAGATTAAGAAGTCACTATTACTTAGAAGATCTTCATTCCCTACTTCTTCTTCATCTTATTTCTCCCTACATCATCCATGGATTCAACAAGTATATATTTTATCGCTTCCGCTTCATCTCTTCCTCAATCCTATTCTAAAGTGAGTGTGGCATTCAGGGATTAAAATTGTTCCAACAATTGGTATCAGAGCCCCGCTCATCTTTAGTTTAAGTTTGAGTTCTTTTTTTTTTTTTTTTTGGAAAGTGTATACTTTAAATTTTGATTCATTTTCCCTGTTGAATCATTAAGTTTTGATGTTGATTAGGGACTCTAATTCGTTCATAGAGCACTGATAATCATCATCTAAAATTCAGAAAAGGTTTGAAAGTTTTGTTCATTAAAACTAAATGGTTCAAGTGTGACTATCCCTTCATAACATGGTTTTATGTTTTCGTGCATACCATGTGGATCTACTCACTTGATTCCATTAATTTTAAGGCAAGATTATTCCTAAATAACATGGTTTTATGATTTAAGTACATACCATATGGATCTACTTGCAATTCATGGCCTTTTGGGAATAAATTAAACAAAATTCAGAAAGTGCAGAAAATGGGGTGCTCGGCCGAGTCATTTGTTTTGCTCGGCCGAGCATATGAAAAGGCGCGAACTGCTCGGCCGAGTCTTTGGATTTGCTCGGCCGAGCATGAACAGGCGCCAAAAATGGCATAAACCGGTCGGACCTTTGGTCGATTTCGGTCTGGTTCTCTTGAATACCCGGTCGGGTCTTTGGTTATGCCCGGTCGGACCAAGACTTGCGCGGCCGAGCATTTGGTTTCGCACGGTCGAGCATTGTATGTCAAATAAGGCATTTGTTTCTGATTAAGGTGCTCGGCCGAGCACATCATATGACTCGGCCGAGCGTTTTGTTTAGAGCGGCCGAGCATAATGTGACAAATTGACCAAAACATTCTGATTAAGGTGCTCGGCCGAGCACTTCATAAGACTCGGCCGAGCAGTTACTGTTCACAGGTTTTGGACTTTTCTAAGTTTTGCACTATTTTGTTTTTCCCTTGGAACAAAACCTACATTATTTCAAACCTAAAATGTTATGATTAATTATATGCTTTGACAATTTTATTCATTGTTTAAATAATATTGTCGCCTAAGTGATTTACGTTATTTAAACCCTTAAATTGCAAAGTGTTGGTTGTTTAAGTTAATATGTGAATGACTTGAATTTTCCAAAGAAGATCTTGACATTTGACTAAACTTAGGCATTCATGTGGTAATAAATAAAATGAACATTAGGATATTTTCTTAGGTACTTATGTCGGCCCAAAGGAAGATTAAGTATTTATTAAAATATAAGTTCAAATTACTTGTTACCTAAGGCGATCATTTATGAGTCAACTCACAATCCAAAGATTAGTTTTGATGTCATGTTGATTGTCTTATTGATGGATTTCGTTGATATAATTAATCATTTTTCATTTTGTAGTTTCTTATTCATGTTTTTGTTTTCATTTTTTTTTGTTCTCAAAACCCAACAGATTTACTTATTGCTTCATCCGTGATTACTGCTATGAGTACTTTACCGATGCTTAAGGGACTAATTTTAAAACTTGGAAAAATAAATTGATGATGGTCTTAGGCTATATGGACATAGATCACGCATTAAGGGAACCGTTTCCTCTTCTTCTTTCTGATATAAGCACTCAAAAAGATTGCTTAAATAATGAGAAGTGGGAACGCTCCAACCGCGTGAGCCTAATAATCATGAATATAGTTGTCCCGGAGACCATTTTGGACGGTGTCTCCAAGGACGTTGATGCTAAAACATTCCTTGATATGATTGAGGGATGTTTGGCATCTACTTCTTCTCATGGGATAAAGAGAAAAGGGAAGGACATTGCGGTTGCAAGTAAAAAGAAGCTTAAGGGATCATCTCATGATCATAAAGAGGGATGCTTCTTTTGCAAGGACCTCACTCACATGAAGTACGACTGCCCTAAGTATCACGCTTGGCGTGCTAAGAAAGGTATGTCATTTGGAATTATTTGTGATAAAGACTAATTTGGTTTCATTTCCTACATATACATAGTGGTTGAATTATATTACAACAACTCACATAATGAATGTCTATGTAGGATTGCCTGAAATACCGAAGTCCTGGAGAAGATGAAGGATTCATCTATATGGAAGCCGGGATCCGGTTGAAGTGAAAGGCATCGGGAATTTTGGTTATTGTTAAAGTGCTTAGTGTTATTTGTATAAATAATACATTTGTTGTACCGTCATTTAGACGGAATTTGATATTTCTCACACTATTGAACAAAAAAGGTTATTTTGTTCATCTTTTATAAATGTGATTTTTATTTTAAATTCCAAGGTTGTTGGTACTAGTACTTTGTCAAGTGTTCATTATTTACTTTACATTATTCAAACAATAAATGTGTCCCTTAAATAATGAAACCAAAACTAGAAATCAAAAGTTATCAAGTAAAGTTTATATTTTATTAAAGCCGCAAGGAAAATCTTAAACAAACTTGATAATTTGGAAAATACTTTTGCATTAAATGCCTTAAAGTAAATTTACAAACATTATAGTATTCTCGAGAGCATCAAGTGTCTCAATGAACTAATGCATTCGGATATTTGTAGGCCATTAATTATTCCTTCATGGAAAAGGTCAACAATAGTTATTATGTTCAAAATGACTAACTCTTAGTTTGAATACATCTATTTGCTTCATAAAATATTGAGTTTGGACGTTGTAAAAGTCTTATAAAGACAAAGTTGGAAATCAACTTTGAAGATAAGAACATTAGGGTCATTCATGATGGTGTATACATCTTTGGAATGATTGTTAAAAGGAACAACCTCTAGGTCCTTTTTACTCGCTATTTTGAAAGAGTGTGGGATTATCTCTCTCTACATTGAGCCGGGTACGCCTAGCATGAATATTGTAATAGAGACATATTGAAATCCTTAAGGATATGGTAATAAGTATGTTTTATACTTCTCTTACCTCACTCATTATGGGCGATACGTTAAAGCCGCAACCTTTATTCTCATTAAAGCTCCCTCTAAGGCTACTAATATAAACCCTTAATGATTTAAGGAAGCGTTCCTTATTCGTCCTTAAATCATATTCATTTATGGGGTTGTCTAGCATAAGGATAGACTTTATAAGTCTACTAAGGACAAGTTAGACGTAAGATTATTAGTAGTTATTTATGGGGTAAGCCGAGAGAACTAGGGGATATATAAATTTTACAACCCGAAAGTTAGAACATTTTGAAAAACGAGAAATGCTAGGTTCTTTTAAGGATGTTGAATTTAGTGGGAGAATTTGGAGTAATATTTTGAATTTGAAAAGGAAGAGGAATTCATTTGTATGGAATCCATTTATATACCACTTCCCATAGTTCCAATTGGATATCAAGTTTTGAACTTGACATTCAAGAAGAACATACAATTCAAAATAAATATGATTTCCCTATAAATATTGAACAACATGGAAATGTTGATCATAAGAAGGAAATTCAACAACCTCAAAATAAAACAGAACCGGTGCCCTTTGGAAGATCTAATAGAGTAAGAAGAAAGTGCAAATCCGGATAATTATGAAGTGTATATTGCCGAGAATAAATGACACTTAAGTTTAGTGGGAGATGAGTCTCTCATTTTCCATGAAACCATTAATAGTTCTAATTCTCATATAGTAAATTAATGTCATAAATGAAGGGTTAAAATCTATAAGGATAACAACGTTTGGGATCTTGTCCCATTACCTAAAGATGTGAAACCTATTGGGATTAAATTAATCTTTATGACCAAAAGGATTCACAAGGTAATATGGAAAGATATAAAGCCCATCTAATTGTTAAAGATTTGACTCAAAAGGAAGACATTAATTATAAAGAAAGCACTTTTCCGGTATCTTCTAAAAACACATTTAGATCATTATGGCACATATAGCATATTATGATCTTGAAGTTTATCAAATGGATATAAAGACAACTTTCCTTAATGGAGACATTGAGGAATGTATGGTTGATTTGGATCAAACTAAGCAATTAGTTTGTGAATTTAAAGAAATCCATTTGTGGACTCAAGCAAGTTTCTCATCAATGGTACTTAATCAAGTTATTTTATTTGGTTTTGAAAAGAATCTTGATTAAGATTGTGTATACCATAAGTTCAGTGGGAGTAAATTTATAATTTTGGTCTTATATATGGATGATGATTTTGCTTGCTAGTAATGATATGAACCTTATTAAGGAAACTAAGAAATTTCTTATTTAAAATGAAAGATCTTGGTAAGTCATCTTTGTATTAAGAATCCAAATTCACCGTGATCACTCACGAGATGTTTTAGGATTATCACAAAAGGCCATATGAAAAGGTATTACAAAAGGTTTAGCATGCAAAAATGTAAACCACATGACACCCCTAATTTTAAAGGAGACATTCTTAGTCTCAAACAGTGTCCTAAAAGTAAATTTTGAATCCAAGTATATGGAAAATTCCCTCTTTACATCAGCAGTAGGAAGCTTAATGTATATGTATATCTTACATTTAATGTTGGGATGCTTGGTCAATACCAAAGCAATCCGGAAAGAACATTAAGTAGCAGCCAAAAGAATGATAGAAGTATTTACAAAACACTAAAGAACTACATGCCTATGTTTTGAAGTCGGATCATCTTGAGATCATTAGGTATTCCGACATTAGTTAAATATATGGCTGCATATGTTTTAATGGACTGTAATTTGTCAAAACAAGTGTCGAAAGACCAATTAAGAAATGACTATCAGGTAGCAGTTCTGTACTCTAACAAGAGTTTATGGATTTAGATATTAATTATCTTGTTATAAAGAAAAGAGTACAACATGAACGAAAGGGATACAACTTATAGAAACAAACTCTATTTAGAGGATCCATTTATGAAAGAGTTATCATCTTCAGTGTTTCACGAGCATGTTGCTCATATGGGTGTAACAACTTTTGATAACATTTAGTATAGTGGGAGTTTGTGTTGTTCTTTCATTAATTGTTCTATTATTTAAAGTTTTGATCTCATTTGGTTAAGTTGGACTAGTTGGAAGAATATGTATATATTCATTATGATTCCATGCTACACATCTATACTTTTGATCTATGTCATTTAGTTAGATTTGTATACGTGATTATTGTGGGTTTAGTTGTCACGACCCGAAAACTAGGCTCTATTTTATTAGTAATAAATAATAATTATTTATTTATTTGCTTATTTAATTATTTAAATTATTATTTATTTAAATATTTATGTGTGCATTTTATGTGTTATATAATTTATGCCTAGCACTTAATTGGTTATTTGTGCTAGTGTGGAGTGTTGGGTCTTAGTTGTTAGTGGGGAGTGTAAGATTATTGTGTTAGTATGTAGGGGAAGGGGTCTATGTGTAAATTTCTTAAATCCTCCTACTTACTCCCTCTTTTCCCCTCCCTCCCTCATTTTCACCCTCACTTCTCACCTCTCTCCTAGCTCACTTCTCTCTCTTCCATAGAAAAGGTAAGTTTTTCTCTCTCACTTATCTCTTCATTTTCTTCATCTTCCTCTTGTTATTTCTCATTTCTTAAAACATGAATCTTGTTTAGATCGTCGATAGGATCGTAGGAGGCCAAAAATATTTGAAATCCATCATCTTTGAGAAAATTCAAGTAAGTTGCTTTTCCCCCATTTTGATGCTAAAATGTTCATATCATGTTTATATAATGCTTGATGTGTTATATTTGAAGTTTGGTTGAGTTTAGAATTTATTTGGAATTTATTTGAGTTTTGGTCAAAAATTGTGATTTTATGAATGTTGGGTTTGATTCGATCGATAAATGGTGTATTTGGATCCCCATCCTAGATACAAGTTGTTTTGGTGCATTATTATGCTTATTGGAAGTCTTGATTTTGAGTATTAGAGAAATGGTGAAGTTTTGGGTAAAATTTGGTTACCTGGGTTCTTCTGCGTTTTTTCTGAATTTAGGAGGTGCTCGGCCGAGCGCGTCCCTTGACCCGGCCGAGCGGAGCAGACCAGAGAGTCATAGTTTTGGAGCCGAGGTTGCTCGGCCGAGTCATATAGAACTGCTCGGCCGAGCACCCCTGTTTTAGGCATAAATGTTTATAACTTAAAAGTAAGCACCCGGAACAATAAGAAGTCAACCGTAAGCCTATGTAAACCGTGTAAGGAGTGTGTTAGAGTTATAAAAGTGGTAATGTCACGACCCGAAATATAGGCTCTATTTTATTAGTAATTAAATGATTTTTATTTAATTATTTGCTTATTTATTTATTTGAATTTTTATTTATTTAAATATTTATATGTGCAATTTATGTTTCATAATGATTATGCCTAGCATTTTATTTGGGTCATTTGGGTTAATGTGGTATTGTTGGGTCTTAATTGTTAGTAGGGAGTAGTATTTGTGTGTAGTGTGAGAGAGGGGGCCTAAGTGTAACATTTTGAATTATTTCCCCCTACTCCTCCTCTCCTCCCTTACCTCTCCCATCACCTTACTCCCTCATTCTTCATCTCCCAGACAACTCTCTCTCTCTCTCTCTCCATGGGTAAGTTTTCTTCTCTTTACTTCTCTCTTCATTTACTCCTTCTTCCTCCCATCTTCTCTCATTTCTTAAAACGTGAACATTGTTTAGATCGTCGATAGGATCGCGTAGAATCAAAAAGATTTGAAATCCATCAACTTTGAGAATTTGCAAGTAAGTTGCTTTTCCCCCATTTTAATGCTAAAATGTTCATATCATGTTTAGATATTGTTTGATGTGTTACATTTGAAGTTTGGATGAGTTTCGAATTTGTTTGGAATTTATTTGGGTTTTTGATCAAAAATGGTGAAATCTTGAATGTTGGGTTTGATTCATGATTTTGGTTGTTAAATGTTGTTTTAGGAGTCTTTTTATACTTATAAGTTGTTTTAGTACATTAGTATGCTAGTTGGAATGTTGGATTTTGGGTGGAAATGTGTTTTGGGTATAAAAATGGAAGAACCCATGTTGTTCTTCCCGATTTCTGGCAATCCGGAAGATTGGGCGGCCGCACAAAACTTCCTGGGCGACCGCGCATCTTTCTGAAAGCTTTTGTTCTTGTTTTGAAGGATTTTGGGCGACCGCACAGTCCCTTTTGGGCGGCCGCACAGAACCCCTGAAAACTTACATTTGTTAAAATTGTGTGAATGAAGGATGCGTTTTGGTCTAAGTCTTGAGTGTCCTCCTAGTTGACCTTAGTGAACATTGTAGTACACTTTAGTGATAGAATTGGGTCCTTTGTGATCAAGTTTGTGTTTGAAATTCATTAATTGTTATTTTGGACTTCGAAGCACCTTATTGTGTATTGTTGGTTCATGACATCTTCTTGGTGATTATTTGGCTTGATTCCCTACTTTGGAATCCTTTGTTGTTTATAGTGCTAGTATTTTATTACTTAGCCTTTACGTGAAAACCCAGCTGGTATTTTGTGTGTGTTTGGGCGATGCGAAACGTTATGATGGCACGGCCAAGTCCATTGTGATGTTGACCATTGTTTTGCTCCCTTATTACCCTCCTCCAGATTGGCCTTGGATGTGAGAAGAGCTAGCTCCTTTGTGTGCATTTTAGCTTTACTTGGAGCATGACTTTGTGGCATGTCTCCCGTCCTTTGTGACACTTCATTGGTTATTGGTTCCGGTACCGGGGTTTTCTCTTCGGCTTTCATGCTATTATGAAGATGATGATTTGTTGATTATTGAAGCTGCGCAGCGATCCTTTATTTGGATGTTCCGGTTTGGAAAACCTTGGCTATATCCTTTGTTATGTGTTTATTTCCGCTGCTATCTGTTATGTGGTAAATGCTATGTGCTATATGATGTTTATTATTGCTTACTGCTTCTTGCATCATAGCATGTCATGTAGTTGCATTAGTAACTTATTGAGATTTATCTCACCCCTTTCTCTTTTATCTTTGTTTTTCCTTAACCCCCCCCCCAGGTGCTAAGGAATAGTCTCGCTGATCACGAGATAGAGGACGTCGAGTGTGGAAACATTCTTTTGGGGAAATTCGATATAGGTTGGTTTACATTATGTAAATGTGTAACCATTTTGGGGTATTTGTACCAAACAATGACGTCACTAAGAATTGTATATTTTTATTTAGTTGGGCATAAACTTGTGGAAGTTTATGATTGTTGTATTTAATCTTTATCAAACTTGGTTTTGTAAAACTTTGGATTATCACCTTTTGGTTTTAAATGAAATTTTATCTTCGGTATTTCTCAGTTTTGGTTTTAGAGTCGACGTCCAGATCGCGGTCCCGGGGCCCGCGGGGTCCGGGGTCGCGACAGGTAAATGAGTTTTAGGTGGTTGTCATTACCCCCTTGTGATGTTTTATGGTATTTCCTACTTTGATCAAATCGTCTGTTTTTTCGCTCAATCTTCCGGAGGCCATAACTTTTGCACCTGGACTCCGTTTTAGTCGAGTAAACTATCATTTTAAAGCTCTTCTAGATTACTTCGAGATGAGGTGGTTTATTTAGGTGAGTTTCAGGTTTATATTATGTTGAGATTTCATTTAGTGTCTTATGACAAAGTGTTTAGAATCGGTCCGTTGTGATCAAGTTGGGAATATCGGTTTGCGTGGTTTCGCCTTGGTTCCTTTGTGAATATGGGTTATGGAATTTAGTTATGGATTATTGGAAAATGTGGGAACACTTTCATAATGAGTGGACGTTTGGGATAGTTTTAATGATAGTCATTGTGCTATTTGGGGAATGACCAATTGGGTAGTACTCTCTATGAGTAACTCGCGTGTATCATGTTAGGATGCGTTTGATATGGATCCTTGTCCTAGAATCATTTCGTTTTAATGATTTGTATTGTTGGGCTTTTATGAGCAGTTCCATTTCTGTTATTGAACTCTTTTATGAGGAACTTCTTGCTATCAATGTTGTTAAACTCTTAATGAGTAATCGTTGTATCTTTATGGTGATTTGTGTTATGGTTCCCTACTTTGGAACCCTAAATTGCTTAATTAAGCTAGTATTTATTACTTAGCATTTATTTGGAAGCCCAGCTGGCATATTTGTTGCATCGGGCGATGGGAAAGATTATAATGGCAAAGCCAAGTCCATTATAATGTTGACCATTGTTTTGCCCTTACTATACCCTTTTCCAGATTGGCCTTGGAAGAGATAAGTTAGCTTCCTTTGTGAATGTATCTAGCTACCGAGCATGACTTTGTGGCATGGCTCTTGTCCTTTGTGACACTCTTAATGTTATTGGTTCCGGTACCGGGTTTCTTTTCAGCTTTTATGCTACTATGAAGATGGTTTGTTTGATTGATGGGTTGATTGGTCGCTTCTGACCGGGGGATTTCTCTTCAGCTTTCATGCTATTATGAAGATGTGATTTGTTGATTATTGAAGCTGCGCAGCGACCTTTATTTGGTTCTTTCAGTTGGGTGAAACCTTGGCTATGTATCCACTTATGAGTGTTTATTTCAGCTTTATGTGTTGCATGATGAGCTGGTCGTTATTTCCAACCGGTATGGGACGGTTGGCGACAGGGAGCCTCTCATTTGTTGTTATATGTTTATTTATATGATTGGTTATTGGATGTTACTGTTCGACAGCATACCACTTATTATTCCGCTGCTATCTGTCTTATGTTAATTGCTATTGGTCATTGCATATTAGCATGTCATGTAGTTGCATTAGTAACTTACTGAGATTTTATCTCACCCCGTTTATTTCCATCTTTGTTTTTCCTTAACCCCCCCAGGAGGAAAAGGATTAGGATTCGCGGATCGAGGAGGACGTCGAGAGAATTGAGATGATGGGGCAGGTTGTTATGGATCGGTTTACATTATTTAAATGTATAACCTTTTGGGGATAGTTTTACCATTATTGACGTCATTAAGAATTGTATATTTTATTCTTTTGGGTATAAGCTGTGGAGCTTATGTTAGATGTACTTTGTTGATTTAAACTTGGATTTGTAAAACCTTGTGTTATCATCTTTTGGTTCAAAATGGAATTTTTAACTTCTATATTTTAGAGTTTTGGTTTTAAGTCGACGTCCAGCTCGCGAGTTCCCGGCCCGAGGGGTCGGGTCGCGACATTTGGTATCAGAGCTATGGTTTAGCTCTATGTATAAGTATAGGTGGACTAGAATGACCTAGGAGGGTAGTTGTGTGCGGAGTGAGTAACGGTTAAGGTTTTATGCAGGTATTTGTTCGAAATGGCTAGAAGAAGAATTGGTGAAGCTTCTAGTGGGACTCAGAATCTTAATGGTCTACGGGAAGAAAACCATGCAGTGTTTCAGGACAGGTTTGAAGCGGCCGTGAAAGCAATTCATGACCAAGGGCTGAGAGAGGAACATGTAGCACCTCCGCGATATGGGTTGGAGCAGTTCTTGAAGTTAAAACCAAGTGAGTACGACGGTGAGCCTGATGTGAAGAAGGCCGAGCTATGGATAGAATCGATGGAGAAAATCTACGAAGTCTTTGGTTGCACTGATGAGGATAGGGTTCTGTTTGCAGCTTATAAGCTCGTGGGGGCTGCGGGACATTGGTGGAAGGCACTGAAGACCAGTTGGGATGCGACTCTTGTACCATATCCTTGGGAGTGGTTCGTGAGGAAATTCAAGGATCATTTTATCTCTCTAGTGAATCAAAACCGGAAAGAGATCGAGTTCCTCAGCTTGGAGCAAGGCATGATGTCAGTAGCACAGTACTCAACTAAGTTCACAGAATTAGCCAGGTGTTGTGAATACCTTGTGCGGACCGAGGAGCAGAAAGCGATGAGATTGATCAGGGGATTGAAGACAGCTATTAAGACTCAACTTTTAGCCCAAAGAATTCAACCTTTTCAGGATGCGGTGGATCGAGCCTACTGATTGAGCAGGATATTGGGGAACACAAAAGGAAGACTGAGATGGTTAACCCGGGTAAGCAAGGAGGACGGAGTAAGTCACAACAGCGACATTCGGATAACAGAGGTAATTCTGGAGTGCAAACTCGATTCAGAAGGCAACTTCAAGGGCAACCAACAGTAGGAAATCAAGGTTCTAATAAGGGGACACGAAATGGGAAAGTCTGCAGCTGCTGTCAGAGGGAAGGACACTCAGAAGACAAGTGTTGGAAGAAGCAAGGAAAATGTGTGAAGTGTGGTCAGTTGGGACACTTTGTTAAAGATTGTCCGAGGTTTAGAGTTCAGTCATCGGGGACAGGAACTGGAATATCACAGGGTCAGAAGAGGGATGCTTCGGGGAAGCCCAAGGTTTCGGGTAGAGTATTTGCAATCAATCAGCACTCAGCGGGTGACTCATCAGTTTCAGAAGGTATTATATTGCGTCGAGAGAGCGAGCGCGTGCATTTTAGGATCATTGCATTCATATGTTTCTGTGCATTTAGTTGCATTTATTTCTTTTGAGTCTTTGACTTATGTGTTGTCGGTGTCTACTCCTATGGAGGAGTGTAGGGTATCCGATGAAGTCTTATGTGCTTATGATGTGCTTAAGTATGGTTATGTCTCACCTGCTAAGTAGCCATGTTGCTATTACAAGATCTTGATGTTACTATTGCTTTAGTCTATTGTTGTAGGGGGATTGTTATATTCTCCATTCCTAATTTCTTAAAACTGTTTGAGACCGTTCCTTTGAGTAGAGTTATACCTATCTTTCCTTAATTGAAATCCGAGTATTTAGTTTCGGTCAATTTGTTGGGTGTATTTATCATTCGTAGATTTTCATTTTCTTCCGAATAGTACCTAGTGTTCGAGGAGAAGCTTGGGGTTAAATTGCATTGTTGTGGTACAAGGCTGTAGTACTGATAATTAGATCAATATCCGTATTGTATCAGTTGGGTTATAGGAGTTGAGGATTCAATGAGGATCTCTTGAGGAAAATTTTGGTCACTTTTAGTACATCTCCGTGAATGCATCGGAATGGATAGTATGAAGAAAAGCATGATGTGTTATGGGATATGAGTATATTATGGAAGTTATAATCATCAATGGTGGTAAGCGTGTTAAGTTAGAAAGGACTAAGTACATTTTGGGAGAGTAATAATTTCTCAATCTATGTTAAAGGCATTTTGAAATTTTGGTTAGATAGTGGTTCTATGGTTCTAAATCCCTTCTTAGTGGCGTTTCCCGAATTGGATCAAGGGTATGTGAAGAAGTTGATTATCAATACTTGGGCATAATTAAGGAATATCATGATTTTGTATTGGGTCAGTTGGAACGTTGCTAGCTAATTGGTTTATTATGATGGTAGTACTATTGAGCCTAAGTATCATTAGGTTAATAAATGTATGCGTGAAGGACTAACTTGGGTTAGCTATTGAGGATTTGAGAATCGTTGATTTCCTTGGGTATATGAGCACAGGTTATTAACTAAAAAGGGAGCTAGAGGAAATCCCTTGAAGATAAAATTTAGATCATTTTCGGACTATTGAGTATTCGTAATTATTTTATCCTTTCAAGGATTGGAGTGTTATGACGATGATATTATGGCATAGATTTAAGTGAACATTTTGTATTAAGATTTTGGGTTTATATTACCCCTTTAGTTTAAGGTGCTACCTAGAGCGAGAGCACTATAATGGGAATCCTTAGAGATATAGCCTTTGGTGAATATTATGGGGATGGAAAATTTCTTTAACTTTTCATATTTTTAGAAACTAATTAAGCTCGAGATGGTTTAATGTTTTGAATTTCTGAGGAGAAATCCTAGGTATGCGATTTACAAATGGGAGTATCCTTGCAGTATAATTAAGGTTATGAATAAGATAAGCTTGTAGTACCTCGAGAGTTATGTTTGGGGGCAATTTGGATTCTCCGATTTTGAATATGGATTTTAATGAGTAATTATAATAATGATGGAAGGAAGTTCTGTGTGGGAGTTATGTTGTGAGCATTATTTAAGGTTACCACATGATGGTTAGAATGGACAATTGAGAAATTCGGGAAATAGTGGAACTATCGTATCCGTGTCTTTTTAATTCGGGTAAGTCTCGTTAAAATTCGGGTCGAATTTTCTTTAAGGGGGAGTGAATGTCACGACCCGAAAACTAGGCTCTATTTTATTAGTAATAAATAATTATTATTTATTTATTTGCTTATTTAATTATTTAAATTATTATTTATTTAAATATTTATGTGTGCATTTTATGTGTTATATAATTTATGCCTAGCACTTAATTGGTTATTTGTGCTAGTGTGGAGTGTTGGGTCTTAGTTGTTAGTGGGGAGTGTAAGATTATTGTGTTAGTATGTAGGGGAAGGGTCTATGTGTAAATTTCTTAAATCCTCCTACTTACTCCCTCTTTTCCACTCTCCTCCCTCATTTTCACCCTCACTTCTCACCTCTTTCCCAGCTCACTTCTCTCTCTCTCTCTTCCATAGAAAAGGTAAGTTTTTCTCTCTCACTTCTCTCTTCATTTTCTTCATCTTCCTCTTGTTATTTCTCATTTCTTAAAACATGAATCTTGTTTAGATCGTCGATAGGATCGTAGGAGGCCAAAAATATTTGAAATACATCATCTTTGAGAAAATTCAAGTAAGTTGCTTTTCCCCCATTTTGATGCTAAAATGTTCATATCATGTTTATATAATGCTTGATGTGTTATATTTGAAGTTTGGTTGAGTTTAGAATTTATTTGGAATTTATTTGAGTTTTGGTCAAAAATTGTGATTTTATGAATGTTGGGTTTGATTCTTGGTTTTGATCAATAAATGGTGTATTTGGATCCCCATCCTAGATACAAGTTGTTTTGGTGCATTATTATTCTTATTGGAAGTCTTGATTTTGAGTATTAGAGAAATGGTGAAGTTTTGGGTAAAATTTGGTTACCTGGGTTCTTCTGCGTTTTTTCTGAATTTAGGAGGTGCTCGGCCGAGCGCGTCCCTTGACCCGGCCGAGCGGAGCAGACCAGAGAGTCATAGTTTTGGAGCCGAGGTTGCTCGGCCGAGTCATATAGAACTGCTCGGCCGAGCACCCCTGTTTTAGGCATAAATGTTTATAACTTAAAAGTAAGCACCCGGAACAATAAGAAGTCAACCGTAAGCCTATGTAAACCGTGTAAGGAGTGTGTTAGAGTTATAAAAGTGGTAAATGAGTGTTAGGTGGTTGTCATTACCCCCTTGTGATGTTTTATGGTATTTCCTACTTTGATCAAATCGTCCGTTTTTTCGCTCAATCTTCCGGAGGCCATAACTTTTGCACTCGGACTCCGTTTTAGTCGAGTAAACTATCATTTTAAAGATCTTCTAGATTACTTCGAGATGAGGTGGTTTATTTAGGTGAGTTTCAGGTTTAGATTATGTTGAGATTTCATTTAGTGTCTTATGACAAAGTGTTTAGAATCGGTCCGTTGTGATCAAGTTGGGAATATCGGTTTGCGTGGTTTCGCCTTGGTTCCTTTGTGAATATGGGTTATGGAATTTAGTTATGGATTATTGGAAAATGTGGGAACACTTTCATAATGAGTGGACGTTTGGGATAGTTTTAATGATAGTCATTGTGCTATTTGGGGAATGACCAATTGGGTGGTACTCTCTATGAGTAACTCGCGTGTATCATGTTAGGATGCGTTTGATATGGATCATTGTCCTAGAATCATTTCGTTTTAATGATTTGTATTGTTGGGCTTTTATGAGCAGTTCCATTTCTGTTATTGAACTCTTTTATGAGGAACTTCTTGCTATCAATGTTGTTAAACTCTTAATGAGTAATCGTTGTATCTTTATGGTGATTTGTGTTATGGTTCCCTACTTTGGAACCCTAAATTGCTTAATTAAGCTAGTATTTATTACTTAGCATTTATTTGGAAGCCCAGCTGGCATATTTGTTGCATCGGGCGATGGGAAAGATTATAATGGCAAAGCCAAGTCCATTATAATGTTGACCATTGTTTTGCCCTTACTATACCCTTTTCCAGATTGGCCTTGGAAGAGATAAGTTAGCTTCCTTTGTGAATGTATCTAGCTACCGAGCATGACTTTGTGGCATGACTCTTGTCCTTTGTGACACTCTTAATGTTATTGGTTCCGGTACCGGGTTTCTCTTCAGCTTTTATGCTACTATGAAGATGGTTTGTTTGATTGATGGGTTGATTGGTCGCTTCTGACCGGGGGATTTCTCTTCAGCTTTCATGCTATTATGAAGATGTGATTTGTTGATTATTGAAGCTGCGCAGCGACCTTTATTTGGTTCTTTCAGTTGGGTGAAACCTTGGCTATGTATCCACTTATGAGTGGTCGCTTCTGACCGGGGAATTTCAGGAATTCGATGTTGAGGAAGTTATGTTCTATATATATGTTCACGAAGCAACTTACTTTGGATTAGAAGGAAAATTGTACTGAAATGTATATAGGAAAAACAGTCTATATTTATGTTTTGTACTTTTCTATAACTTAATGAAACGTCTTTTAGGTAACTTATTAAGTTAATGTAGTGAAGTTGTTGGATTATCTTGATATAAACTTAGTAGTATAGTAATTTGTTTTCCACTTTTCCTTCTTGTGTTTGGAACAACTCTACAAAAAATTCTTTGGTAGAGGTGTAGTACCAACCGTACCAATCGAGTACCAACCGTACCAAGAAGTTGGTATACCGAGTTTGACGGTTGGGTACTGGTACTCATTTTCGTGTACCAACTTCATCTTGGTTGGTACCGGTACAAGGAAAAAATATTCGGTCTACCTACCATGCCAGCCCTATTCAACTATCTAAGTAATTAAATGGTTAGGTAAGAGATAGTTCACTATCATTATTAAGGGTATAATTTGTATATAGCAATAAAAAAAGCTTTAAATATAGTGAAACGACAAGTATTTTGAGACAAAATTTAACTCTCAAAACGACATCTATTTTGAGACGGAGTGAGTATATTATATATATATATATATATATATATATATATATATATATATATATTCTTTTGGGTAAAATTTTTAATTTAAAGGGCCCATGTTCGTGTTTTGTCACACGGCCCCGAAAATTATTGAGACGGGGACCATATACTAGTGTCAAATTGTCAATCTAGTGGTCACAATCAAACTAAAAAAATTGTTATTGGTAAACCACTTAATAATTTTTCAAATTATAGTTTTTAGAATTTCACTAAAATGATTAGATTGATATCAATGTTTGGTCAAAAGTCCTTTGTATTGACCATAAAAAATCAAAATTTGATTAACTTTATGGGCAGAGTGAGTATCAAATTATCTCTTGTATCTTCTCATAGAAGTCCCCAAAGCGCATAAACCACATTTTTTTTTTACTAGATAGATAAATTGCTGGTAGGCTACATCAAATAACCTTTCTATAGGTTAGCACATGTCCGTAACAGGATTCGAATTAGCTACCTCCATTATGGAAGCTAATACCAGATATCATCAGAACTAAAGTTCTTTGATCCAAAACGCATAAAACACGATTAGGAATAACTGTTACATCTTCTTACCTCCAAAGGCTTCGATCTCATCGTGCTTCTGCTTGCAACTACACGCGTCTGCAATTCACTATTCCAATGTGATCGATATGGGCTCAGCTCCGATAGAGGTAACTTGTCAACTTTCTTGGTGAATAGCCTCTTGACAAGGTTCGAGAAGCATAGGGTGTTCGCTCTGGCCAACTCTTTTCTAGCAAGTTTGAGTATCTCTAACCGATGCTTCGCAATGGATATGCCCATGCTTTGAAGAAATTCATGGTTGAATTGTGTCACGTCCTCCTTTTGAAGCTCATTGCGGGTGAATGTGAGGCTGTATTGGTGTACATGAAATGGTTCAAGGCCACTTCTTGATAACCAAGTCTGCCAGTCCATGGTTGCATGTGTTGTTTGATGATGCATGGGATGCGTATATATATATATATGTGTGTGTGTGTGTGTGTGTGTGTGTGTGTAGAAGTTAGATGAAAAAGTGGCTTTTTGTGGCAATAAAATGAAGTTAATGGTGAAGTTAATGTTCATAAAAAAGGTGAAAATGTGGTTGAGGTCATGATGTGTCAAGTGCTTATCCCTTCTTTCCAAATGAATAAAAACAATTTTGGAGATTATTTTGGGACTGAAAGAAAGAGTAACTTTCTTAAATGTCAAATGTTATAAAAGTCAACATTTTCGACGAGGTTTCGCTGCTCCAATTATTCTCAAATGCTGTAATATACGTGTGCAATCAGTGGCGAAGTCAGATTTTTTTTTTTATTATTGTTGAGTCTTTGACTTGACAATGATTGACCTCACAATTGCACCATTAATCTAGACTATTCAATGCACATAATTCATATAATGTGAGGTGCAATCAAATTGCAGCCATTATTACAGCAAAATTAAGCCATTTCAATTCCAATTATTTTGAGAATAGCTTGAAAATTTAGGCATCTACCAAGAAAGAACCCATGATACCAAGAAGTCGGACTGTAGGCAAACAGCCCGGCCCAATGCCACTGTCGATATCTGGGCCATAAATCAATGGTCCAGATCCAAATTGTTGTGGCCTCGGGTCTAAATGTAGTATTGATGTTTCACTTTGTTCAAACTTGTGAAAAACTTGAAACATGGGGAAATGATTTATTTTAAGTAAAAGTATTATCAAGACATTATAAAATACCACATGGATTGCATGAGTCACTATTCACTTATGCGAAATTATGTGTTAATATTGTATCCAAAATTTCATATAAATATTTTAATAGTTGCCGCGAGAATTCATTTCAGAGGTGGACTCACTATGAAATTTAAGTGGGTGCACAAATCAAAAGAACAATTGCAAGTAGGGAGAAAAAAAATAAGATGTCTTTAAATATTCAACAAAACTTCTTACCACTATAGTACAAGAACGTTTATGTAATGGGTGCACTGCCACCCTTTATATTAGCTTTAGGTCCGCCTCTGATTCGGTCACATCATCTCTTTGATACGGAAGAATTCACTCACATCTTCTTCCTTTTTATGAAATGGAAACTATCCACACATTTCTCTTTCTAACATGAATAATCGAGAATAACAAATAATTTAGGGGCGTCGCCCTTTTCACTTAAAAAAAAAGAGAGATAATAACAAATAATTGATGGCCCAACTTTTTTTCAACCAAATATTAACTCATAAGTAAATAAAGAGAAAAAAAAAAAAAAAAAAAAGAGAGATGGCACAAAATCTTGACTAGATACTATCACAAAATCTTGACTAGATACTGCAGCGGGTAACAATTCTCATTACAACAGTGCTGACATTACAGCGAGCAACCACTCTCTTTGTAAATGAGATCACCTATATCACTTATGTGTATCACATTGTGTACCACGGGTGATCCGACCGCATTCATCATTAATGATGAAATCTTGATGACAACCTTAATAACTCATAACCGTTGGATCACTAGTACTATACCATGTGGTATACAAAAGTAATACAGATGATTTCGTTTTCTCTCTTTGCAGTGCTTCTTCATCCCAAAAAATTACTCCATTAAACTAACTTTAACTGATGTGTTGAATAACGCAACTAACTCCTAGAAGACCGTTATATATATCTCAGTCAACACACCTTTTTCCCCGCTCAAAATAACCCGTACAACCCTACATTCCCTTTTCTCTTTCCCAATCTCCATCTAAAAAAACATTGAGTAAAGACATTTAAATACAAAAATATCACTCTCCCTTTAAACCCTTTGCAATTTTTTCATCCAAATTAAAAAAAAAAAAAAGATTCAAGAAACAATCATACTATGCATTCTTGGGCAATACTAAGAAAACCGAAATCAAATTCTACGAATCGAATCCTCGCAGGAGCACAACGTCTGAATCTTCGTCTGATTTCTACCCAATCCAATAACCCACCATCATCTTCTTTAACGACGTTGCGATCAAATGGTGGGTCAAGTTCTAATGAGGGTAAGGGGAATGATTATGCTAGGGAATCGTTGTGGTCGAGTCTTTACGTTCTTGGATTGAGTATCGGACTCTGTTATTCTTCATCTTATTCAGAGTCGAATCGTCGTCTTGCATTTGCTGATTCTCAAGCTCAAACTGCTGAGCCCGAAAAGAAATCTAAGTTCATCTTTGGAGGTACATTCTCATTGTGGCATAATATGTTGTCGATCTCATTTTTGTTTTTGGAAATGAATTTGAGATTACTTTGTGTTCGTAACTCAATAATTTATAGTAATTTCAGATGCATACAGGAGAAAAGTATTCTTCAAGTATGAGAAACGAATACGAACACAAAGTCCACCAGAGAAGGTATGCATTTTCGCTTTCACTTTGATCTTTTTCTTGATCCATCCATCCTTGGATTGCAATTTTACCTGCTGATTCATGTTACCCGACCTCAAATCATTTTGGGACTAATTCATTGGTTGAATCTGCAACTGATCATCTGTTTTCAGGTATTTGAGTACTTTGCATCGTATCATTCTCCCGATGGTGAGGTATTTATGCTGCCGGAAGACTTAATGAGGGCAATTGTTCCTGTATTTCCCCCCTCTGAAACAAGCCGAGTTAGAGGCGGATATTTGAAAGGGGAATGGGTTCCGTGTGAATTAAGTTGCGCACCATCAGATTTCTTTATGCTCTTCGATACCAACAACGATGGCCTTATATCATTTACAGAGTAAGTTTCTTTCAGCTTCATTTCATTTATGTCAAGAAGTTTTCTAATTAACATATGATGAAATATTATTGAGTATAGGTACATCTTTTTCGTTACACTTCTGAGCATCCCAGAATCAAGCTTCTCTGTAGCATTCAAAATGTTTGATGTTGACCATAACGGGTAATTTTTTCTCGTTGGCTGTGAACTGTAATTAGTTGAAAACATAGTTTTTAACGGATGAGATTGAAAGTACAGGAAGATAGACATGGAAGAGTTCAAGAAAGTGATGGCCTTGATGCGATCACATAATAGACAAGGAGCACGACACAGGGATGGACTTCGCATAGGCCTCAAAGTTTCAGGCTCTGTAGAAAATGGAGGTCTTCTTGAATACTTCTTTGGCAAAGATGGCAGTGGATGTTTAGATCATGATACGTTTGTTCAGTTTCTCAGAGACTTGCAGAATGAGGCACGTTTATAATCTCCCCCCCCCCCCTCTCTCTCTCGAATGCATACTTACAGTTCTTTGTCGCACACAGATCGTACGGCTGGAGTTTGCCCATTACGACTATAAATCTGAAGGAACGATATCAGCAAAGGATTTTGCCTTGTCAATGGTTGCATCTGCTGATATGAAGCACATAGACAGGTTCTTGGATCGAGTTGATGAGCTAGAAAACGAACCACTTCTCAAAGACATACGCCTTTCATATGACGAGTTCAAGAATCTTGCAGAGTTGCGCAAGAGATTACGACCCCTTTCTCTAGCCATGTTCAGTTACGGAAAAGTTAACGGGTTGCTCACAAAACGAGATTTCCAAAGAGCAGCCTATTATGTATGTATTCTCCAACATCATCTTGATAATTTTTACTTCTTGAGAAGGAATTATTTAACGCTTGAACTAATGAAGTCGTTAAATGAATGGTAATGTAGGTTTGTGGGATTCCGTTAACTGATAACGTGGTTGACATGATATTTTACGTGTTTGACGCGAATCGTGATGGAAGTTTAAGCTACGATGAGTTTCTAAGAGTGTTGCAGAGAAGGGAAGGGGATAATTTGCAGGGACGAGAGGCAGGATTCACTGGATTGATCTCTTGCTGGTTACAGTGCACCAAAAACTGTTCTTCTTCCAGGATTCTTCTATAGAAAAATAAAATGAAAAAACACTGTACAGGAAGGATTAAATCAAATCCTCGACGTTTATTTTATGCCGAGTAGCAGTTTTAGAAGGCGCTTCCCGTTTTTAACATGGTGAAGGTTTTTCGGTCTGTAGATAATTGTTCTTTCTGTAACTGTAAGCTATTTCTGTTGAACTTAATGCGCGTTTTATGCAGCAGTTCAAACTGGTGTATTTATTCACACACACACAAAAATATAGAATATAGCCTGACGACGCAATAAACTGACACACGGATCAGTGGACAGGATGCAATGGCAAAAAGAACAATCTGTATTGAACAAGGGAGAGTTCTGAAAGCAATCATAAGTATTCATAGTCACATATTACCCATAGGGTTCCATCTTGGTCATTTCTAAACAAAGGCGACGAGTACTAGTATAATTTACATGGCTCAGAAAATGCAAACATGTCGGTTGCTGAACTTAAAGGGCGTAGTACGTTCATCAGAACGCTTGTTTTTCATATTCATAATTCAGAGAAGCAACAAGCTGAGGTTGCTATCAAACGCACTAGTCAAATCAACAAACCATGGTGATAATAATACTTCAGCCAGTTTCCGTGTTTTTTAACATGCCAAAATTTTGTTTTGCTTTTTAAGCGAACACACTTCCAGCTTCATACAAAAAGATGATCTGCGAGCAAGTCTTTCTCAAGCATCCTCCTGTCGAGACATGTATGCATGATTAGCCAAGTTTGAAAACTTGTATAATAAAAAATAAAAATAAAGTGAGCATTTATTCAAGACCATACATTGCAATATTTATGTAACTTGAGCTCTAAATTTTCAACTGAAGGTCAGTAAACAGTCATTAGCAATGCTAACATCTATGAGAACTTGATCTTCACTTAGAAAATGTTAAAAGACAATCCATATTTGAGCATAATAGATTTTCTTTCTTTTCAGTCTCTCAATTACTCAGGAGAAAGACACTGATCGAGATAGGGATAATGTACTCCTCTATCAATCTTAAAGAATGCATAATAGAACGAGTCGGATTAAGTCAGTGACCATCAGAAACTAGAAAACAATACTAGGTCATTATAGATGCAATCATGCACACCAAAAAGAAGACCGGATGGGCAAACTAGCTCACATCAATTATTGAGTTCCCACCGGGGGTGGGGGGTGGGAGGGGAAGCCTCCCTTCTGTCTTCAGTTTCTACCATGAAGAATAACATGTTACATATCAAGTACCAGCAACTATTACAATAAAAGGAAATAGCTCCCCTTTTTGTGGTACATTTCCTTTTCTCTTTCTCTTTTTCTTGTTCTTTTTTTTTTTTTTTTTTTTTTTGAGTGGGGGAGGTAGAGGTGGGTGGATAGCAATGGTGTGTCTATTGACTTGTCCAATAATATCTGATGTACCCTTCAATCCCATAATAATTATCGCTCTTTCCTTTTGGCTCGTCCTAAAATAAGTGCCGCGTGCTAAATAAGGAAATAGTCTCAAGTATAATTTTATCATGGTACAACAATTGTACAACCGGATAAAGCATACTATTCCTTAAAGCAAAATTAACAAGTCCTGCAACATTGACAGAAGGAGGATTGACTTTGCTGAGATTTTTCCAGACTATCAAAATTTTCTGCAAATGATAACTTGGAGATCAAATACTCTGATAATTTTTGCCTAGGTGCTATAAACAAATGCTCATGATCACCCCCCCCCCCCCCAAACAAAAAAAAAGAAAGAAAGACAACAGTCTTTTCAGCTTTTCACTTTGAAACCTGGGAAATTAAGTATAACCTTATGAGAAAATTATTCCTCTCTGACCAACCGCTTATTACTAGAGCAGGTCCATCCTTAAAGATACAGATGGTCCCAGACAAAGAAGCTGTACAAGTGGCAGAATGTGTTCCATAACAATCTTCCTAGCTATCTTTTCTTGTTGTTTTTGCTTCTACGACACATTTCAACTCTTTAGACGATTCCCGGTAAACAAAGTTGAAATTGTGACTAGCAACAAGTGAGATCTAGCTCAAACGGCATCCAGTATTACTTTCTATATGAAAGGTCCAGGGTTCAATCCCCACTCGATGCACTTTCAAGTGCACTCATGTAATAGCTTAAGGTATTTATTAATGAAAAACCCTTTTTTTTTATTTTTTTTTAAAAAAAGATAAAGCAACAAGCGCCTCATCTGAAACTATGCCATTACGGAAACATGACCTTCTTTACTACCTTAATCCCATTTAGTAACACCTTTCATGTCATGTTTGTATATGTTCAGTATTCCTCCAAATTTCTAGTTATGCAGGATAATCACAAACACAATGAATAGGCATAGGAAACCAAAGCAGAAACTACTCAAAATACCAAACTCAACTTCATTAATGCACCATCAAAGCATATACATGGATAAAAAGGGAAATTTGCAACTAAATAACCATTACATATTGTTGTCCATCTAAAATTGACTTACCCGAGTCAAGTGCAAAGCAAGTGCTTCCCTCATCCTCATAGCACCCTCATCTGCCTCCCCTTCATAAGCTGGTAGCTCGTGATCCTTCGAGTGACAAGAATTTACCTCCGGCAATTCCTCGCTACACTTTATAAGAAAATTATGCAACAAACAACAGGTCACAAGAACGAATGGAAACGAATCAATCATTTCCTCTTTCAACTCCCTAGACAAAATTTGCCACTCCACTCGAAGCCTCGCAAATGCAGTCCCAACCAACTCCATACCTCGACTATGCACCGAATTGAACACTTGTTCAGGAAAACTCAAACTGGTATTATCATCATCAGGATTGGGGAAAGGGGTAAGCAGCCATGGCAAAAGAGGGAAGCAAGAATCACCCAATATGTATTGAGGAATGGCATTGCCATCACCAAGATCATATGAAGGCCCATTCAAGAGTTCCCTGGATTCCTCAATTCTTGAATACAGCTCTGACTGGCGTAAAATCAATTCGGGGTTATTTCTACTTGGCCAGCCTGCAGATACATCTAAGAACCTCCCCTCGGAATCTACTAATGCCTGAGCCATCACTGACCCATTTTCACCTAACAAATTTCCTTCAACCCTAAAACTGTCAATACCCAAAATGCCACAGCAATTGGGGAGCGAAATCCAACCGAAACCCACTACAATTCGGTTAATGTCAGAGCGGAATTCGAAGAGGTGACCGAGTTTGTCGTTAATGGCTTTGCAGACGGTGTAGAAAGCGCGACAAGCGGATTGGGTATCATCTAGGTCGAAACGGCGGGCGACGGATTTGTATGAGGCGCCGTGAGCGATTCGGAAGAGGGCGGAGCCGAGGGCGTAATTAGGAGGAATGGACGGAGAGAGGGAGGAGAGGGAAGGGGTTAGGAGTCGGAGGAGAAGAGTGAAGGATGATTTGGACATGCGGAAAGATTCGATCCATCGGGCATCGGTTTCGAGGGAAATTGGGAGGTTGAGGAAGCGGTGGAACCAGCACGGCGGCGGTGGAGGTGGGCGGGGGAGGGCGAAGGCGAGAGGGTAATGGAGGAGGGAGATTAGTTTGGAGAGGGAGTGGAAGGTGGAGGAGAGATTTGATTCTAGGGAGAGGGTTTGGGAGGGGAGGAGGTGAAGGTCGTTTTGAGTGAGGAATGAGTGGGCGGCGGCGGTGGCGGTGGCGGCTACGGTGATTAGTTGAGTGACGTTCTGACGGGTATTGGTGGCGGAGGTGGTGGTGGGGCGGTGGTGGGTGTTTTGAGGGTTTCGTTTGGTAGAGGATGTAGGCTTGGACTTGATTTTCCGGCCGCCTCTGGTGCCGGCCATCGTCGTGGTTTAGCTCAAGGTGTGAGATTGACTGCTTGGTTGATGAATTTGGTAAGATTAATGATGTGTTACTGTTAGACCGTCAACACTAATTTCCTCTTTTTTGTTTCTTTTATTTTACCTTTGGTTTTTTTTTTTGTTTTTTTAGCGAATGATAAATTTAATTTCATTCACAATAATAACAAAAAAAAAAAAGATGACACTCCATAAAGTCTGGAGGATCACTCAAAATTTTAATAGCAGTTTCAACGCTAAACATACAACAACAATATTTCTGATCTAAAAAATCTTGATATGTGCGGATTCATTTCCAAGTAAAACTTGGACATTGCCTTAATGCGGCATTTAACAAACTCCTCCTCTGGTAATATGTTGCGCTGAGCACTATATGCAGAATCCAGATCGACGAGAGAACGCCTACCAAACATCTCAAAATTCACGGACAATCCTTGTGCAGTTAGAACATTGACATCCACTTCATTGTGAGAAAATATCATAATCGTCGCAAATACAAAAAAAAAAAAAAAAAACAAACAAACAAACAAATGAACACACACAGGCTCTCACACAGGAGAAAGACAACGACTCTCGCACAGGAGAGAAAACAACGGCTCTCACAAAAAGAGAGAAAACGACCGCTCTCAACAAGGAGAGAATTTATTATTGAAAAGCAAACAATTACTCTTAATTTAAACATTAATCATTAAAAATAATCAATGATTAAAACAACCCACAAATGTTCTAAGAATATATGCTTTTTACAAGATTTATGACTTTAAAAATTGTGTATCAAACATATTTTTTAAACTCCGTATCAACCATTTAAAACTACCAATTTTATTAAAAAAATAGTAGATATTTATTTTATTTTTTTGAAGCAAAGTAAAATCTAATTGTATTCCAAGCAAACAATGAGATGGCACACCACAAGACTTGGGGGCTCATCCCAAATAGTAGAATTGTAATACAATCGTTGAACACCATAAATTTTAATGTTTGTTGAAAGAAAATCATGATAGACACAAATATTAGTTGCAAATTCACTATTGTCTACCTTTCATTTGACCAATGATTTGGTCGATGCTTTGCAAACCACCAGCTAAATGAACCTCACCACTTCTTGTGTATCCTTGATGTTTGCTACATTGTCCATGTTCTGATGAACTCCGCTTCTTACTAGAACTTGAGACGCCCAAATGCTACTCCAAGTAACACTTGGAAACTGTCTAACACAGACATTCAAATGATCATTTCTCCGATAAGATTTAGCTTTGAAAACAATACACAACAAAGCATTTTGATTACGAGTAGACATCAACCAAGCTTCCCAAACACAGCAAAATTAAGAAGTTACGTAGAACAAGATTGTAGATTATAATCCAAGGCTTTCAACATAAGGAGAGAAAACATTAGGCTCTAAATAAGGAGAGAAAACACAAAGCTCTCAATAAGGAGAAAGACTCTCAACAAGGAGAAAACACAAGACTCAACAAACAGAGAGAAAACATAATATTCTATCTGACTAAGCATCAAATTTAAAGAAATAAAAAAAGCAAATCTGAACATGAAATCCTAATTTTACATTTACTTATTACAAAATCAACAACACAGTTTTTGTAATCTCACAAAAAAGATATAAATTTATTTCGATCCCAACTAATGATGAAGCAAAAAAATATATTATAATTTGAATTATGGAAATATTCATCAAGGATATAAATTTATTTCGATCCCAACTAATGACGAAGCAACAAAATTATAAACGAAGTAAAAATATTTGTAATTTGTAGATTTTTAATAAATAAATCCCTTTCTTTCATTTTGTAGTTTCTGTCCATTTTAAAAATAAAAGTTACCATTTTCAAATTATTTAGTGCTGAATCTTATATATATATATTAAAGTTGGTGAAGAGGGATGTGGTGTTGCCATGTGTACAAGTCATGGAGGAAGGATGAATTTGGTGATGCCACATCAAATCTACCCTAATAAATAAGTGACTTTTCATTTTTTTTCTATTAACTAATAATATTAGCTAATAATATTAGTAACTAAATGAGGTATCTATTATAGTTAACTCTTATAATAAATAATACATATAATAGTAATAGTTACTATAATAAGTAACTATTACTTATAATAGTAATAGTAACTATAAAAGTTAACTATTATAGTAACTATTATAGTTAACTATTACTATTATAAGTAATAGTTACTATTATTGTTAACTATTATAGTTAACTATTACTATTATAAGTAATAGTTACTATTATTGTTAACTATTACTATTATAAGTAATAGTTACTATTATTGTTAACTATTATAGTAACTATTATAGTTAACTATTACTATTATAAGTAATAGTTACTATTATTGTTAACTATTATAGTAACTATTACTATTATAAGTAATAGTTACTTATTATAGTAACTATTATTAATATAATTACTATTTATTATAATAGTTATTATATAAATAACTATTAGATCTAGCTATTAATAATTAACTATTTATTTAATAATTATATTTAACTATTAATAGTAACTATTATAATTAAAATATGTACTCCATTATTATGATTGATAATTAACTAATATTATTAAATAAAAATATAAACGAACAAAATATAATAAAATTAATAATTAGTTATGCATAGCACGGGTTACCCACTATTAGTAGTATTTTAAAAAATAAAAAACCTTAATCTAAACTCTATCTCCGCTAGTACCACAACCTATCAATTATGGCACTCACTTTGTGCAATAAAATTAATATGGACCGTTAAACAATTTGATTACTATAAAATAATTATAGGGGTAACATCACATAAGTTATTACCATAAACTGTCATCCTCTCCTTCTCTCCGTTTCCATCTCCCGGTTTCTTCTTCTGTGTCATTTCTTCATTTTTGATTCTTAACAATTAGTAATTGTTTGTAATCTCATTGTTTTGTTAAACTCAATCATTTATTATTTGTAATTTGTAGATTTTTAATAAATAAATTCCTTTTTTTATTTTCTAATTTCTATCCATTTTTCTATCGATTGCAATCATGACTTGAATCAAAGTTTACTACAAGCCATAAACCACGAGTCTCTCCATCTCCATCTCCATCGTGATCAATTCTCTTTTCCTTTATCCTTTCTCCCTCGTCATTTTCGTTTAGGTAACCTCAACCCTAAACAATGGCACCATCTACAACATCCTACGCCACGACTTTTTTTTTTTTTTTTTATCTTTATCTTACTTACACATTATTTTATAATAGTAAAATTGTACCGATATTTTATATTTATCTGAAAACGAGATATCAATTTTAAAAGTGATGAACAAGAAATAAAATGATTAAAAGTGATCTTTATTATGAGCCAAATTATAATTCTCTTTGTCTCACTGTGTCTGTTCTCAAAAAAAAAAAAAAAAAAAAAAATTGATTATCAGATTGTATTGACATTAATATTTAGTTAAAGTTTATTAATGTTGACCATTAAAAATAGAAAATGTCCAAAATAATGAGATAGTGGGAGTATCATATACAAAGTAAATTCAAATGGGATAGTCTTTGAAGACCGTAATGGCTATGTTTTCTAGCGGTTGAATTAAGCATCAGGTTGACAACTAACCACGTTCTAAGCTTGAATTAAGTAATGGGAAACCGGATCGATTTTTCATTTTTTTTTCTACATCTATATTACAATACAAATAAAAAATTACCGTTTTATAAAGAGAGGTTGAGATTGCTTCTCAAAATTTGATTGGACGGCCTAAGTTGATCCTAATAACCCACTCCCATGAAAACCGTCAGACAGTTAACTCCCTCAAGTAACTTCCTCACCTTTGTTAACTTTTCAGAAATGTATATGTTGTACACATTTTTTGCAGAATTAATCTTTTATTGAGCATTGTTGCTTGATTTCATAGTTTAGAGAATTATGGTGAGATTATTAAATATCTTTGTTGTACTATTTTATTCAAGGGAGACACTATGAAAGAGTATGAAATACTCTTATATTTTATTTTGTATCTTTGTGATTCTGATTTATTTAGTGTAGATATTTAGAGTTTATTTAATTTAATAATTATGTGTATATTTAGTTTAATTCAATTATAGTTTAAATAATTGTTTATATTAGGAGTAGTTTATTTTAGGATATTGATTTTGATTTACTTGACTAACCTACTAATGTTTATCTTTGGTAGTTATTGTTTTGTATTTTAGGTAAAGATGGACTCTCTTCATATGGAATGATTGGATGGCATTAAAAAATTGACATCCAAGAAGATCACCTCTCCAAGAAAACTTCTAAATCCCGTGTCTATAAGAAGCCGAACATATTCAGTCATGATTGACGGATACTGAAATTCAGCGAGTGCGATTTTCGTTTGTGAAAGAGTTCTTGTGTTCTTGAAGTTCTTGTTCATCAAGACTTCAAGGTGTTTGAGTGTTTTTGTGAGTTCTAGTGATCTAGAATAGTTTGATCTTTTCGTTGTTTGTTTCTTTCATTGTCTTGTATTCAGCAAGACCTCTTTATTAATGAAAGTTTTCCAGCAAGTAATTCTTGCTGAAGTGTTTAATTTTTGTCTTTAAAATTCCGCTGCATTTACTCTTTTCGTCGCCAGTTGATAGGACAGATGTGCTGTCACTTGTGTGATCATCTTTGATCACAAGTGGTTGTTTTCCAGAACAGTTATAGCCGCATATTTCTTTCAATTGGCACCAGAGCCTGGTCTCGACATACTGAGATCGATCTTTGAAAGTAGCCATCATGGACTGTACTCATATTCGTAATAAGCCGCCTACACTAGATGGTTCAAACTATACCATTTGAAAGGCAAAGATGATCATATTATAAACATAGATCATCGTGCATGGGTCAGTATTCTTGTGGGATATACATCCCCTATTATGGAAGTAATTGATCCAAAAGCAAAAACTCCTGTAACTAGTGAGGAGAAAAAAAGAAAAAAATTGTCCCAAAACCTGAGCAAGATTGGAACACGGAAGAAATTGCCATTGCAAACTACAATGCAAAGGCAATGGCTGCCATATCGGATCATGTTGATCACAATCTGTATCGGTTATTCTCTAACCATACAGTTGCCAAAACTGCTTGGGATATTTTACAACTTCATTGTAAAGGATCTGATAGTGTCAAACAAACAAAATTAAGGAGATTGATGACAGAGTTTGAAAATTTAAGAATGGGAGAAATGAAACTATTCAAGACTATTTTGCTAAATTAATGGATATTTCAAATGAATCCTTTGCATTAGGAGAATCCATCTCCAATGCAAGGTTGGTTAGTAAAGTTTTAAGAACTCTCCCAGAAAAATTTAACATCAAAGTCTCTGTCATTGAAGAAACTTGTAATACTCGGACCGTGAGTCTTGAAAAGGTTCTAAGTATTCTAACTACGTTTGAATTGAACCTTGAAGTGTAACAAACTAGCAAAGTAAATTCAATTGCTCTTGCTAGTGCTCTTACTGTGTCCAAAGATCTTGTAGAATTATCAAAGGATATTGATGACTCAAACTTAGAGGAAGATGAATGTGACTTGATCTCTAAAAAATTCAACAATATGTTGAACAAAAAACGTCAACAAAGGTTTTCTAATAAGGTTACTGCTTATTCCCCTAAGATTGAATCATTCAAGAAAGAAACAAGAAAGAACAATTTTTCTTATGAAAACAAAAGATCTATTGAGTCTGTTCAGTGTAGAGCGTGTTTAGGATTCAGACATTATGCCAATGAGTGTGCTAACACACTCAAAAAGAGAGGGATGAGTTTTTCTACAAGCTTAAGGGATTCAGATGATGACGATCAGACAGCAAACCTGTCATTTTTACGATCATCACAATCCTCCCTTTCTGACAATGAATCTGATAGTGAGGATGTGCTGTCAACTGAATGCACAACTGACTACTCAGATGGTACTAATGTGTATACCTGCCTTAACTCCACATCTGCAGATGAATCTGAAGAATCCCAACAGGAAGATGAAGATAGTGCAACCTATGAAGATCTGCACAATACATATATTAAGCTTCATGCAGATTGGTCCAAAAGAATGGAACAACTTAAGGCTTTCAGGTAGGTAAATGAAAAACTCACCTTTGACAATCTGAAATTAAAAGCTTAGAATGAGAGGTTTTCAAGTGAAAGTGATACTCAAAAGGACTCCATAGCTAGGCTAGAAGTCATGCTTACCAAAAAAGACAATGAGTGTGAAAAGTATAAAAGCGATATTGAAAAAGAAACTAACACTCTCACAAAGCTTAAAAATGGTAAGGCTACATTAGATGAAGTTCTAAAAAAGGTGGAGGTGCTCAAGGTGAGGTAATGGGTAAAGGTACTCTGAATGTTAATGGTTTACGTAACTTGCATAATGTCTTGCATGTTAATGGGTTAAAGACAAACCTAATTAGCATAAGTCAATTGTGTGATGATGATTTACATGTCAAGTTTGATAAGAAGATCTGTGAGTTCTTAAATGATTCAAACAGATGCATTTTGAAAGGTGTAAGATCATCTGATCATTGTTACAAGTTGGTTGAAAATCATTCATGTTTTAACTCAATTTCTGATAATGCTCCTGATCTTATTGTCAATTGTGTTGAGCATTGTACTGCAGGTTTCACTTGAGAGCCTGAACAGATTAATGATGAATCTGAACAGAAGAGTACAAAAGAATCTGCATATTTAACACTTGCGAGGTCAGTTGACAGACCAGATGAACAGTCAACTGCCACGACAGATGGTCAGACAGCAGCAGATTCCAGTTCAAATTCTGTAATCAATGAAGATCATGAAAGCAGAGGATATGATGCTGCTGTAAGGATACAGGGAGATCATCTAACTTCCCAGGTCATTGGAGGAGTGGATAAAAGAATGAAAACAAGAGGAAAACGAATAAATTACCAAAAATTAGCCGATTTGGTATGCATGCAATCCGCGTACCATCAGGTAAGCTCTTGTTGTTTCGTTGCTAATTTTGAGCATGAGAATGAGTCAGAAACCTTAAAAGTTAATAATTTGATCAATGTCATGCAAGAGGAAGTGGTAAAATTTGAAAGGAAAGATATTATGTTCTTGTTCGTAGGCCATCTAATGAATATATGGGAGTTGTTACTTGTACTCAATTGTTGATGGTGGACCAAATAATCAAGGATTATGGTCTTAAAAGTGAAACCTTGACTGTATTTTGTGATAGCTTAAGTCCCCAGAATATTGCCAAGAATCCGGTACAACATTCCCGAACAAAACACATAGATATTAGGCATCATTTTATTAGAGATCTCGTTGAACAAAAAAACATTACTCTAGAACATGTAAGCACAACGGATCAACTTGCTGATATCTTTACCAAGGCTCTGGATTTCGAGAGATTTTCTTCCCTTAAGAAGTCTCCCGGACTGTGTGATACCAGTTGACTGCACAAATGTGCAGACAACTGACTGCATAACTGTATAATTGTATATTACAGTTCACACTAATTTTTTTTTAAAAATAGTTGTAGATTTCATTCATCCTTGCACGATTGTCTCTTGTGATCACTTGGTCTTCTTTAGTTCCTTGACTCCGAGCTTTGACCCTTGAATGTGAGATCCTTCTTAACTTGATAATAAAAATTATCTTGTTAATTCCTTCGTGTTGTTTATCATGGAGTAGGCACTTAATCTAAGGTTACGGGGAAAACAAGCTGCCTCCAGTCTTTGAAGTTACTGCTCATTTAAGAAAATTGCTGACGTGTATCCATACATAACTTGAGAATCAGGGTAACACTGTATTGAGAGAGTGAAAAGCTCCTCTCCGTAACTGATTCATAAGTCATAAGCCTTCAATGGGAGTGTTCTAGAGGCTTCATGATTGAAGGAAATTCTTATTGACTTCATGTGAGTTGAAACTGAGTCATGGACTGAGTTGATCATACTATGTCACACCAAAATTGAGACAATCTTCACTTGTGTGTTTAGGCATAATTTTTCTAAGTTTTTTTTCTCCATTGGTATTAACATCAGCAAATTGAATTGTTGTTCTTATGTGTTAAAGATTGATGCTTTTCATGTGATTAACGATAGTCTAATGGCGTGATGTTCACGTTTCATTGTGCAGTTGGTGGAAATTATGGTACATTGTGGATAAATGGATTCAGTTGAATTTGGCAAGTTCTAATTCTGGGACGGACAATTTATCACAAAACATGGAAAAAGTTTGAATTTTAAAATCAAAATCCTTGTTTGTTTTGGAATTCAAATGGGTACTTCAAAGTCACTCGGTTCTTCCTACTCCTTGGCCTACCCGAGTTCTTAGGAAGAATCACTGTCCTCCCTTGATATTTCCTCCATGTCAATTCTGGTTGAGAATTCTGGTTTAGTATATCTCATTTCTCATGTTTACTAGCTACATCTCTCTCATCTCATTTTGTTCCTATTCTGCAAATGCACTCTCTTTAACATTTTTGAAGATATATCCGAGAATTCAGGAAAATCACTGAGTGATTGTGACACAAAATGATTGTTTGCCACTGCTCTGATCAAGCTCAGGCATTTTTGTTGTTAAGCATCCAACTGGTGCCAAGCAACTTGTTCATGCAACTGTGCGAACAACTGGTCACTCAACTGGACAGTCAACTGGTAAGTCTTCTACTGCTTAAAGGGGTAAGTACATCTTCTGCAGAACTCTCTAGTCTATAACGGTATTTTTTTGTTGGGGAGATTCAAATTTAGGGGGAGTGGAAGATATTCACAATTTTCTTTCTTTGAGTTTGATGGTTCTTCTCAAAAAGGGGGAGAAAGATGTGGTCTTCATATTCAAGGGAAGAAAGATGTATTCTAAAGATGCATTTATGGGGAATAGAATCCAATGTACAAATTCAAGGGAAGAGATTATTGTTTTGGAGGTTTTGATCAGAACCACAAAGATAGGGGGAGATTGAAAGAGTATGAAATACTCTTATATTTTATTTTGTATCTTTGTGATTCTGATTTATTTAGTGTATATATTTAGAGTTTATTTAATTTAATAATTATGTGTATATTTAGTTTAATTCAATTATAGTTTAAATAATTGTTTATATTAGGAGTAGTTTATTTTAGGATATTGATTTTGATTTACTTGACTAACCTAATAATGTTTATCTTTGGTAGTTATTGTTTTGTATTTTAGGTAAAGATGGACTCTCTTCATATGGAATGATTGGATGGCATTAAAGATTGACATCCAAGAAGATCATCTCTCCAAGAAAACTTCTCAATCCCGTGTCTATAAGAAGCCGAACATATTCAATCATGATTGACGGATACTGAAATTCAGCGAGTGCAATTTTCGTTTGTGAAAGAGTTCTTGTGTTCTTGAAGTTCTTGTTCATCAAGACTTCAAGGTGTTTGAGTGTTTTTGTGAGTTCTAGTGATCTAGAATAGTTTGATCTTTTCGTTGTTTGTTTCTTTCATTGTCTTGTATTCAGCAAGACCTCTTTATTAATGAAAGTTTTCCAGCAAGTAATTCTTGCTGAAGTGTTTAATTTTTGTCTTTAAAATTCCGCTGCATTTACTCTTTTCGTCGCCAGTTGATAGGACAGTTGTGCTGTCACTTGTGTGATCATCTTTGACCACAAGTGTCCTGCCAAGTGGTTGTTTTCCAGAACAGTCCTAGCCGCATATTTCTTTCACACTATTATTGAGAAAATTTTGTAGCAAAAATGCTTAAATATCCTTGCAATACGCTTTTAAATGTTTAGTTTTTCAAGTACATGATGAATGTGAAAATATTTCCTGCATAAATAATATTGGAAAACTTTAATTGGATACGTTTTGAAGAAATTGACATTGATGCACATATTATCCTTATAGAATTGTGCCATTTATGCATTTTCTAGTTCTTAAAAATTATTTTAATAATCTTTTTTAACATAAAAATGTCAATACCTTAAAAATGAAATGATTATTTTACAATTTTATTTTAATGGATTGTCATTTTCAGATTGATCAAATATAGCTTTTTTCGTTTCAAAAGAAATAGAAGAAGAAGATTCTACTTCCTTTTCAAGATGAATTCTTTATTTATTTTTTTTTAAAAAATATTTTGTGATAAAAAACTAATTACTTCAGTTATTTCAAAGAAAATAATTTGTATTTTTAATTAAAAAAAATAATTTAATATAATTTCATGAATATCCAATTAAGTAAAACTATATAATTTTCAAAACATTTAGATATTTAATGTTTTAGTTACATTGTACTCTTACATTTTCTCTCCCATAATAATAGATGTGTTGATGCTTCATTAATTTCATCCAACAATAAGTATTGAATTTTTTGAAAAAAAAAATTGTTTTACACTCGTTTTGGTGTAAAATTTGTTTTCATCATTTAATTTAAAATATAGTAATCTTTTAATGTAAAACAAATTTACACATCTTTTAGTGTAAATAAGTTTATCATAAGACTAATTCCAATAAGTAACACATTATTTAATAATAAGAAAATAATTTGAATATATTTTTTGATGAAATAAAATATATTATTTTGAAGCAAGTAAAAAATTAATAAATGAATCTTTTTGGTTATTATATGACATATGAAAGTACCATACCATATTACAATTACACTACACCACTTCCCTCACATTTGTTTGAAATTGCCAAAATAAATCATAGTGCACAATAATTAAAGAAAATTATATTATATCAAGGTATGTGAAAATCTAAATAAAAACTTGTTTTACACTCATTTTAGTGTAAAATCTGTTTTTATCTCTTAATGTAAAACAAAATATCTTAATGCAAAACAAGTTTTACACCTCTTTTAGTGTAAAACAAATTTTTCATAAGACTAACTCTCAAGGTTTTGTGAGTGTACGAGGCGGGATATTATTATTACCGGAGTTGAGATTAGTAGTTGGTTAGTTGGTGTGAGTATAGAGCCGTCAATTCGGGACAACGGGACGGGACAAAACTCTAATGTCCCGCAAACTATACGAGACGGGACGGAACAAATTTATCGCGGGACTAAAATTCCGCATCCCATCCCAAATCATCTCGGGACGTGGAACAAATACGGGATAAGTTGACGCAATCACCCGATCACAAAAAATAACGATTTTTTAAGTTGAATTGAGCATTAAGCCATCATTCGAAACAAAATAATCCAAAGTTCATAACCCAAAATCCAAATGCTTAGTCCTTACATAAGTATTATAACAATACTAGATAATGCATCATCACAGTTTGAAATAAATCTAACAAATACTAATACTATGTCATTAAGCAACAAGTTTGTTCAAAAGAAAAAAATTGAAGGCAGCCAGCAACCACCCACAAGTCATCAACTTAGCCTCTCAACTCAACATCTCCCAGCTCCTCTCAAGTCCCAGACTCCCAGCAGCAACAATGAACCAGTATTTGCAGCAACAATGAACACAACAACTCAGCATCTCAACTACTGCCATAACTGTAATGAAAAACAAACACAAATACACAATATCCCATAACTACAATGCATAGATAATTATTTACTGATAAATCATGTAAACTAAACCAAGAAATTTTGAATGATCTCAATAACAAGAAAATAGCTTTTAGCAAGTAACAAAAGATGATTTTCAACAACAAGAAAACAATCATTTTTTTGGGGATAGCACATACATAATGAGGAAACCACTGAAAAGTGACTAACCAATTCTTTCATAATTAAGAATAAGAGGTACAGAGAAGAGAAGAGGGAGGAGAGGAGAGGAGAGAAGAGAAGAGGACCTGACCTGCTGGAGAAAAGAAGAGCGAGTGCGGCGGCGGATTGCGGAGTGGTACTGGTAATCGCCGGAAGTAGAGGAGATCAGTGATTGCCGTTGGTCGCCGTGTTTCGTCGTCTTATCGCCTCGTCGGCAGTCGCCGTCGATGTGGGAGAAGAGTGAGTGCGGCGCCGGATTGCGGAGTGTCTGAGTTTTGAGAGTAGTCGTCGACTCGTCGCCCGTCGGCTAGGGTTAGATGAGTTGATGAATTGAACGGGGTCTGATTTGATTTGGGATATGGAAATGGAATTGGGTTTCAACTTGGGACGGCTTGTGTTAATTTTAATTGGGCTTGGCTTGCTTGGGTTGGGATTGGGCTGGGATTTAAAAAATGCAGGACGTTCCATCCCATCTCGTTTTGTCCCGCGTCCCAAACGGGACGTCCTGAATAGTCCCGCATTTTTTTGGGATAAGAATATACTGTCCCGTCTCATCCCATATATATAGCGGGACGGGACGGTCCTGAATTAACGGCTCTATGTGAGTGTATAATAAATAAACCATTACTTTACAAAAAAACAATAAAAATCAATGGCACTGAAAAAAAATCAATTTAGGCTTTTACATTTTCAATTGAGATACTGAAAATGATTTTTTTTGCAATTACGTATATCAAAATTATTTTCCCATCAAGAACCCTAATTTATTGTTTGGTAAATTTTAGGCTTTCTTAAAAATGATGAAAAATACTAAAACTAAAATGGGGACGGATTTTAGTCGAGGTTTGTGTTGGACACAATCTCCGCAAGAATAATTTGCCCCGCACTGGTGCTCACGGATTAACGGCAATCTTCTCTAAGATGCAACGACTTTAACTTTCGTTAGTAGAAGCACTTCAAACTAACGAACTCGGCGAACAAATACTAATGCTCGGAACTTCTGTACTTGAAGGGAATTTTAATGCTTCAAGATGCTTTCTCTTTACTAGAATGCTTTGATGTTTTGGAATGAATGAAATTGACAATCTGGTGGGGGGTATTTATACTAGAATGCTGTGATGTTTTGGAATGAATGAAATTGACAATCTGGTGGGGGGTATTTATAGTATATGAAGAGTTGTGGTGGCTTTTTTGAGAATAGGCACAATCCCACCAGGTTGGAATGGGTATTTATAGTATATGAAGAGTTGTGGTGGCTTTTTGGAGAATAGGCACAATCCCACCAGGTTTGGAATGAATGAAATTGACAATCTGGTGGGGGGTATTTATAGTATATGAAGAGTTATGGTAGATTTTTGGGGAATAGGCACAATCCCACCAGGTGTGATCTCCACATGGATGTTTTGGAATGAATGAAATTGACAATCTGGTGGGGGTATTTATAGTATATGCATGCCGAGCCCAACCCGCGTGTAGCCCACCAACCGACCCATGAGCAGCCCGCGAAGTGCGCGCCCTAAACCGCCGCTTCGCGGGTCATAGGTCAATTTTGGGCTAGCCCAAAATTAACTTATTTACCCACTAGCTTGCATGGTTAGCACATAAGCCCACTTAGCTTGTATGGTAGGAAGCCCACTTGATTGACTCCACTTAAGATGAGCTATATTAAATACTCTCATCTTTTTTCATTTTCCAATCAATGTGGGATACACGACTTTCCACATTTCCATCTCTTCATAAAATCATTAAAGTTGCACTCTTTTAGCATTAATTTCCCATTCACCCGGAAATGGTTTTGAGTAAATAAATGCATTTTCCTAATCTACACTAAATGTAGATTTTAGTTTTGCAACATGTTTTCATTTACACAAAATGAAACTATTTCGAAAATTGGGTCAAAATGTGATCAAACCACTTTTTGTCAAACCCATTTCCAACATTTATGACTTAACCACGTGTTAATTAAAGATTACTAAGATGGAGATTAGGTAGCTAGTGTTTGTTTGTTAGTGAGGCCCCCACAAGATTTCCGTTAGGAACACTTTTAGACACGTGTGTATGGGTGGAGGGAGGTTGGGGGCTTTGGGAGAATAGGCCAATAGGGATAACGTGCAGGCAACGACCCAATTTTTTGTGTGGCGGGGACAAATACAAAATGCTAAAATAAACCCCACACATTTCTGTCTCTACATTTTAGCCCTCAAATTTGTTACCCTAATCTCTTGTCTTGTCAATTTGTATTTGGTCACATAACTTCAGTTTAGATTTAAACCATTAAAAGAAAATACTCCCTCTATTATAGTATTATTATAGTGTGAGCAACACCAATCAACTTACTATTCTGTATCACTCATTCTCTCTTTTGCTTTACTTTTTATTTCTTAATTTCCGCGTAAATGAGAGGGTGGACATATACTATGGGACGGGGAGTATTATCTTTCTTACGTTTGATAAACAAGTTTTAACAAACCAACACCGTTATCATCTCTACACCACCACCTGTGTAAGCCTAGTTCTAAACATATGTTCATTTAGTTATTGGTACAGTAAGTTTTAAGTTTTCCATTTTTTTAAGTAGGATGGGTCTATTGATAATTAAATAAACAATAAAATCAAGATTAAGAAAATGAAACTTCCCTTTCAAACGGTATAAAGATATACTCGTATTATTAATGGGGTAAATATAAAATCACAAAAAAGTACCACAAAATTTGGCTTACAAAATGATGTGTCATGATTTTATTCCCACTATCGATGCAACCAATAAAATATGGTCACTTCATTTTGTATCCGTTCATTTTGTAAAATCCTTTTGTGCCCCTAGCATTGCCCTAATTAATGACTCAATTCTAAGAAAAGGGAGGGAGTATAATGTTTGCCTAGCACAAATGATGATGCTAGTATATTATAGCACCGCTCCTTATTGCAAATGATGATATTTACATTTTAAAATAAAATATTTTTCATACATTGTAGCAATTGAATAATACTCAATCTTCATTGAAATTATGAGTTTGGTGCAATTTATTCTTCTTTTCTTTTTTTTGTGACCATGTAGAAAAATGATATTCATTTTATCATTGATAAAGTAACCTATGTATGATATTCCGAATACCATATTTTGGTGTCTATTGTGAATAATATTTCTAACAATTATATACTCAATTTATTTGAAATCTACTCCTTCTCCTTCTGTTCTAGAGTATATATCCACATTTCTTTTTTAGTCTGTCCCAGAGTATATAATTACTTCCTAAAATGCAATTTTTTTTACTATTCATCACACCATTCTGCCTCTTACTTTACTTTTATACTTACAACACTAATCAACTTACTATTCCCTCTCACTCATTATTTCTTTTACTTTACTTTTATACTCACAACACTTACATGACTTCCTTCATTTCTTATTCTCCGTGCAATTGGGAGGGTGAACATATACTTTGAGACGGCGGGAAGTATAATTTTTTTTTTTTTTGAAATATGCTGAGATTTTTTGACACCAAAAATAGTCAATAAAATAAAACAAGGTCAAGTTTGTCAAAAATTCAAACGACCAATTCTGTTTGGTTGTAACAGAAACCGTCCCCAACAGTCTTGGAGTTGACGGAAACGCGGGACCCAACAACTTTTGTTGTTGCACTGCGCACTCCCTATCCCTTTCTCCTTGCCCCTTGCTTTGCTGTTAACAATTCCCATTAAAAAAGAATTTCTCTTTCTTTTTTCCAGCTTTTTCTTCTTTTTCTTTAAATTTCTTTTACTTGGCGTAATGCTTTTGTAAATCTCCCAAACGTGAAACACACAATTTCACAAACTGCCAACCCACAAAAATTAATTCTTTCCCTTTTTTAGCCGTTCATTAAAACAACAGTTTCCTTCAAAGATTTCCTATCTCTGTTCTGTTTTCCCAGAAAATTTAAAGGTTTCTCTCTCATTAAGATAAGTTTCTCCTTCAAGTTTCTTAATTTTATCTAGAAATTTGTTTGATTTAGCTTAAATAGAGGCTTTGTATTTTTTTTTGGGTCTCTCTGCAAATTGGGATTCTTGTAATAATCCTATATTAGCTTCAATAAATCCTTATTTTGCAGGGAAGACATTTTCTTGGATTATTGTTTCTTTATGTTTTGAATTTGGGTGATAGCTATTTGAGTTATTTGTTGATAATTTAAACATTTTGGGGGTGAATTTGCCTTCTGGGTTGAAGGGAATATTGATTTTTATTTAGGCAAAACATCGTTTCTGTTTGATTGGGATTAAGAGGGATATCATTTTGGAGCTTTTTTGAAGATTTGGGGGGGGGGGGTTATTTAATTTCTTGGAAAGTGATTTCTTCTCCTTTCAAGTTTTAAGGAGGGTTTCCTGTTTCTTTTTTTTTTTTTTTTTTTTTAAAATCCCAATTTTTTGAATTGGAGTTTTTCTTAGTGTTGTTTTTGGGGGTTTTCACAATGGGGAAAGAATCAGGGAAGAAAAAGAAACAAATAATAACGAAACGGTCCGATTCAAATTTGAAGCAAAAAGTAGGCGAAAACAGCCCTAGAGCATTTGATATGGACATGGTGGTATTCATTTCAATGGCACAAGAACATAAAGATGAAGGAAATAAGTTGTTTCAGAAAAGGGACTATGAAGGAGCCATGTTAAAATACGATAAAGCCCTCAAATTGCTTCCTAGAAACCATATCGATGTGTCCTATCTTCGTAGCAACATGGCTGCTTGCTATATGCAAATGGGTATCACTGAATATCCACGGGCGATCCATGAGTGTAATCTAGCGCTTGAGGTCACGCCTAGGTACAGTAAAGCACTTTTGAAGAGGGCTAGGTGTTATGAGTCTTTGAATAGGTTGGATTTGGCTTTGAGAGATGTTAGTAATGTTTTGAAGATGGAGCCTAATAATCTCATGGCCTTGGAGATTGAAGAAAGGTTGAGGGTGACAATGGAGAAAAAGGGGACGGAGATTAGTGAAGAAGTGATCAGTTCTATTCCGGTTCCCGAGTATGTTGATTTTGACCCTTCTTCTGCTTCATCTCGAATGAAGTCGGCTATGCAGCAGCTGAGAAAGAAGAAAAGCAATAAATTTGAGATGACAATTAGAGGGGAAGATGAGGAGAAGGGAGATGAGAATAATCTTGAGGAGAAGAAGGATGAGGAGGAAGTTGAGGTACGTAGAGATGAGGAGAAGGAGGAGGAAGTTAAGGTACATAGGGATGAGGAACAAATAATTGAAAAGGAAAATGTCGAGGAGAAAAAGGTTGAAGAGAAGTCCGGCCCGGAGCATGTTGAGATTACCCCTCCTGCTTCGTCTCGGATGAAATCAACGATAGAGAAAGTGCGAAGGAAGAAGAACAACAAATTTGAGAAGAAAATCAAAGGGACAACTGAAGTAAAGATGGATGAGGAAAATGTCGAGGAGAAGAAGAACGAGAAGGTTGAAGTTAAGGAAAGGAGGGATCGGGAACAAATTGACGAGGACAAGTTAGAGGAGAAAAAGGCTGAAGATAAATTGGTTGTGGAGGAGAAGATAAGTACTGTTAGCATCGATGAGGAGCCTAAAAGAATAGTGAAATTGGTATTTGGTGAGGATATAAGATTTGCAAAGGTTCCTTATAATTGCACTGTTTTGAAACTGAGGGAAATAATACACGACCGTTTTCCAAGATCCAAAGCAATTCTTACTAAATACCGTGACCAAGAAGGCGATTTGGTCACTATTACCACAAATGAAGAACTGAGGTGGGCTGAAGAATCTGCAGAACAACATGGTTCTATCAAGCTTTATATAGTAGAAGTTAGTCCCGAGCAAGATCCTTTCTTTGATATGGTTGTAAAAAGAAAGGATAGAGGAAATTTTGATTCAAACGGACTTGACGGTGCCATTGATGATTGGATCTTTCAGTTTGCACAGTTGTTCAAGAACTATGTCGGGTTCAATTCAGATGCGTATTTGGATCTTCATGAGCTTGGAATGAAAGCCTATTCTGAAGCTATGGAGGATACAGTTTCAAGTGAAGAGGCCCAAGATTTATTCAATGCAGCGGGTGATAAGTTTCAAGAAATGGCTGCATTGGCTTTGTTTAACTTGGGGAATGTTCACATGTCTAAAGCAAGGAAAAGGGTTTACTTCTCAGAAGATGGTTCGAGGGAATCCATTCTTGGACAAGTCAAAGTTTCGCATGATTGGGCACAAAAGGAGTATACAAAAGCGGGAGATAGATACGAAGAAGCACTTAAAATTAAACCTGACTTTTACGAAAGTGTTCTTGCCTTAGGGCAGCAGCAATACGAGCAAGCAAAACTTTCTTGGTATTATGCAATCGGGACGGACGTTGACCTCGAGACTTGGGATTCCGCACCGGTTCTTCAGTTATATAATTATGCAGAGGACAATATGGAAAAAGGGATGCAGATGTGGGAAGAAGCTGAGAAGCAGAGGATTAATGAAGCATTGAATCCGAGCAAGGATAAATTAAAGTTGCAGAAAGTATGGAAAGGGTTGATTAAAGATGTAAGTTCAGATGAGGCGGCGGAACAGGCTGCTAATATGAGGTCTCAGATCAATCTTCTGTGGGGTACCATGTTGTATGAAAGATCGATAATGGAGTATAAGTTAGGGCTTCCTGTATGGCATGAATGCTTGGAGGTTGCTGTTGAAAAATTTGAACTTGCCGGAGCATCTCCAACAGATATTGCAGTTATGGTGAAGAACCATTGTTCTAATGATACCGCACTTGAAGGTAATTTTAAAGATATGCTAATAAAAATCCTTTTCGTATACTACCCCGTCCCATAATAAATGTTGCATTTGACTTGTTAATGTTTTTGAGGAATGTGCTTTTCTTTGATTGTGCAATGCTTGTACAATGATAAAATTGTACTTGGAATATTTCCTTATTTAGAAATGCGACATATATTTTGGAATCAAACAAAAATAGAAAGGGCGACATTTATTATGGGACGAAGGGATTAGTAATATTGTTCTTGTTCTGATGGTGTATTATGATTCCAGGGTTAGGGTTCAACATTGATGAGATAATTCAAGCTTGGAATGAAATGTACGAAGCAAAAAGATGGCAAAGTGGAGTTCCTTCCTTCAGATTAGAACCATTGCTTAGACGGAGAGTTTCAAAGCTGTTTTATGCCTTGGAACATACATGAATGCTGCTGGCTCATCGGGTTCCCTGAAGAAGAAAAGTAAAATGTTTCCGCCAGATTTTCTTGATTTATATGTTTCTCCTCGGTAAGACTCCCCTTCTTTCACACACACACACACACACACTGGTCTATAAGTTAATGTGTGCTGTTAAAATGCTAGTTATTCATTGGTTGATTTTTTGTTGATTTATAGGTAGTTCACTATATAACAAGAGATCTGTTCACGACAGCCTTAAATCTCAGCATGGTAGATATACTCATAGAAAGATCGTTCATTGGATTGGGTTGGTTTGATTTGGCGTACTGTTTGTAATTATCACCACAAAACAAGTAGATCTCAATGGTATACTCAAAATCCTGGGACAAGATGAAGACGCAGGCGCTTCCTTTTTGTTAGTTTCTGCATTCACACTCCGTCTCCTCCCAGAATATAATCATAGGAAAAAAGCATTTTTTATTTCTGAGTGTATTTTGATGACAATTTCTTGATTAATTTTAGCTTTGTTAGGATGATTTCCTTCATAGAAAACCTATTGAACTCATGTTTATTCATTTGTTTTCTTGGATTGTATTTTTTTGTCGTATATTTTGATGTGTGTGATCGATCTCTTTTTTTTTTTTTTTGGCAAATGTCTAAAGGAATGTTCAGATTTGTATATGAAAAAAATGATTTTTGTAGTGATTGTAGTCTTCAAATATCTGCAGAAAAAAATGAGCTTTTAAGTTGAAGTAGCTGATTCATGTGTGAAGCTGATTAATGTAAGGTTTCTCCTTCTAGTTCCTGGTGGCAAGACTTCAATGTAAAATCAAATAGAATAATTTCTTATACCACAGTTGTTTGTTAACCATTTTCAGACACGAAAGTGAGTCAACTCGCTCAAGATCTCCCGAGTCGGGGTTTGAGTTGATCTCAAATACAACATCTGACTCACGGAACTGGAAGCGTTCAACTCAGTTTGGGTTGAATGAGCTTTTAGTACCACACAAGTTCAAATATACTGTAGAATAAGCAAATGCTCAGCCGCACTGAAAAATTACCCCCAACCCAGAAATTGGTCTGATTCTTTCTGGAGGCTTGCATTTGTACATTGTTTGTAAAACGATAATAATAACTTATTCCCAAAATGATCTGATTGAAAAACAAAAGAGTACATTATGCTATATACTAAGCTAGGTTTGATCGGAATTGGATCAATTCATGTCAGTATCTGATCATTTCCTCGTGCAATGTAAGGCATAACGATTGTGTCACGTATACTCTCTTCTGAAACTAATATTTGATATTAGTATAAATATTGAGTAAGTTCCACATGGATTGGTTTATATACACAGCCCCTATTTCCACAGCCCCCGTTAAATTACCAAGTACCCCTATATATATAATTTTATTTTATTTTTTTCATTTCACTCTCCCTCACGTTCGCTCCCTAACCCCTCTCTCTCTCTCGGTTTGAAACGACGTCTCTCTAACGTCTCTCTCACCGTCGTCGCTCACCGTCGGCGTCGTCTTTCTCTCTCGCTCGCTCTGTTCTGTTCTTCTCTCTCACCTCTCTCTCTAACAGTAAAAAAAAAAAAAAAAAATTCGAAATTGAAATGGTGAAACTTAAAATACCCAAGACCGCCGCCGGGACCGCCGCCGCCACAACCGCCGCCCACATCGCCGGGACTAGCTCGTCTACAGCGCCTGTGAAAAAGGTAAGCAATTTTTAACCTTATTCTACATTTCTATATTCCCAAAGTACGCTGTATTTTTTGAAATTGAAATTGGTGTGTCTCGTGTAACACCACTCGAGATGCATCTCGGGTGTGTTTACACGAGACAAGACTCGTATAAACCCACTCGAGATGCATCTCGAGTGGTGTTACACGAGATGTCATCTCGTGTAAACCCACTCGAGATGCATCTCGAGTGGTGTTACACGAGAAGGATCCTTCTGAATATTGTGAATTATCAGTCAGCATTGTGTTCATTTATTTAATATACTGTAACTGTCGCTAATGTATTGTCTCTTATTTGTGTTTTTTGTAGGCACGTGATCCTATGACCGTTTCAGCTAGAAAGAGGAAGGCTGAAAGCGTTTTGGAGAGAGGAGAAAACCGGAGCAAGGCTCGGAATGACGAGGATGCCACAGCTGATGATGAGCAGGAGGATAGGGAGGAGGAGGCGGCAGCAGCTGATGATGTTCAGGAGGAGGAGGAGGATAGTGATGATGAGGAGGAGGAGAGTGATAGTGATGATGGGGAGGAGGAGAGTGATAGTGATGATGGGGAGGAGGATGGGGAGGGGCAAGGAGGGGGGGGGGCAGGATGATGAGGAGGAGGAGGAGGAGGTGGAGGTGGGGTGCAGGAGGAGGAGGATGATGAGGATGATGATGTAGTAGAGCCGCCTAGACCTCTGAGACACGGGAGGAGGCGGGTCAGGATGCGCCACCATCATGCAGCTTCAGAGGGACCCCGGTGGTGGGCCAGAGGATGTTTCACTGATGTACGGGTTCGGTGACCACCGAGCCAGACAGATTTGGGGTGACTCTACTACTGAGGGATTGGTGACTTTCCATACGAGACTCACGCATCTTGCACAGTAAGCTTAGCATTGCATTAATGTGAAATGTTTTAAATATTGAAGTTATTTATACCACACACTCTAAATATTCCATAATTATCATCCTATGCTGCTTTTCTTGAGTACTGATAATATTTTTTTGTTTCGAATGAACAGGTTCAAGCGTGATGAGCAGCCGGTTGCTGATAGAGCCTGGCTGGCCTCGTAGATGCATCTGGCCTCCAGCATCTGCATGATTCGTCATTCATAGGCCTAAACCATGCCCTCCTAACGGCATTTTTGGAACGGTGGTCTCCTGAGACTAACTCGTTCCACATGCCGTGGGGGGAGATGACGATTACTTTACATGACAGTTTTCACAATAGCATCTGCGTTCCTCAGGCATCAGAGTAGGGGTGATTACGAATGGCATTGAACAATTTGCACAGTCTGTTTACACCTCCCCGGTTGCCTACAGTTTTTTGTCACTGATCGTGAGTTGGGTTTCATCAGCGCTCTCCGTACAGTTTTTCCCCACACCGAGCACACTTCTTGTGTCGGAGGCATATCGAAATGAATGTTAGAAGGAAAGGGTTGAGCATACAGGTAGCGAGGACTTCGCAGAATCATTCATGAGGACGTTCAATTATGCAATCTCAGCCCCTAACCCCGACGAATGGGACTTACGTTGGGCAGAGCTTCGTGACCGTTTCAGATCTTATCCTGCACTATTGGATTACCTCCGCGAGACATGGCTTAATTTGTACTCTCAGAATATTCTGTCCATGCACACGGATGTGTTACACACTTCGGGACCCATACCACAAACAGGACTGAGGGTGAGCATAACAGGTTGAAGAAGGCATTGGGGAGTGCTTCTTCTACTTTTGACACACTGTTTAAAAAGGCTCATAAAATCATAGATATCCAGCTAAAAACTATCAAACAGGGTATGAATAGATCAAGGACCAGATATCCAATTGATTTGAGGACCCGCAATCTATATCGCAACATATTCACTAGAGTGTCAACGGTAGCCTTTCGCATTATCAGACAAGAGCATGATCGAATTCAGAAAATCAGCAGCGTCATAATGGGGGTTATGTAATCACTGAGGCTGCCTGCGGATGTTACTACAGGCGGACACATGGACTTCCATGTAGTCATGAGATTGCACAGAATAGGAGTGTCAGGGACGGATTGAGCTGTCCACGATTCATGAGTTTTGGAAGAAGTTGGACATTGAAGTAGACAACCCTTCATCTAAGGAGCCTGAACCGGTAAGGAGACAGTTATTCAAAACGATGGAGCCGGATCATATTTCAAAGCCGAATGAACCCCGGGCCGGAAGTTCCAGAGAACTGTCAGATTGGGAGCATACTAACAAAATTTTTTGGAGTCCCCGCTCCACCAAACTCAACTGGCAAAGGGTATATATCTTCATTCAATTATGTCTCAAATTTTTTGCTGTTGTATTGTTGCTGTTGTGCTGTGTGTTGCTGCTACTGTTTAACTGCTGCTGATGTGTCTCGTGTAAATAAACACGAGACATATCTCGTGTTGTATTACACGAGACTTGTCACGTGTAATACAACACGAGATATGTTTCGTGTTTACTTACACGAGACACATCAGCAGCAGCATCAATTTTTTTTAACACTTTCAAACAACAGTATGAATGCTTCTCACTCTTTTTTCTTTGCCCTATTTCAGGTCTAGATGTGCATTCATTGCATCAACCCAAGCGAGTTCGGAGTCCACCCGCAAACGGAAATCACCTTCAGGACCCACACCATCTACCCCTGCTAGTACTACTACGTCTCATCCACCAGTAGCTCATTCCGGTCGTGGGAGAGGACGGGGTCGAGGCCGAGGTCGAGGTCGAGGACGAGGACGGGATCAGGGTCAGGGTCGTGGAGAGGGAAATGGACAGCCCAATTATACTAGTTTATACAGCTCCCCGTATGTAGAGTCTTTTCCGCCTTTCATTACCCCGCGTATTGGCAGGCATCATAGATGTGGCATCAGATGGACATTGTGGCTATAGAGCCGTAGCAGCACATGTATACGGAGATGAGGAGAAGTGGGCTGAAGTGCGCACAGAATGTTACAATGAGGTGCTTGCTCGCCAAGACCTTTACGAAAGAGTTCTACCTTGGATATCGGTAAGAGAACTCTTACGTAAGATTGCTTGCTATAGCCGGACGGCGCCCAGTGATTATTGGATGGAGCTCCCAGATCTTGGGCACATCATTGCCACGAGGTATAATGTGGCGTTCATTTCTTACTCGACTAGCGGTGGTATGTTATGCCTTCCAGTGACTGCACCAGTACAACCACCGGTGAACACAGTTGTGGTGGGACAAGTCAATGGAAACCATTTTATAGCGGTATGAAACTTAATTGTCTCATCTATATTAGTTATATTTAGTTGTCTTACTTATATTCATTATATTTCATTGTCTTGTATTTAACTGTTATTACTTTTGCAGCTGCGCATGTTAGGCAATGATTACCCAATACCACCACCACCAAACCTTTATCGGAACCGCTGTGATCCAGCCGCAAGCCAACTACTCCTCCCCATACCAAGATAGGATAGCAGAGTTCAGTCAACTCTATGAGGAGGATACCGATGCAAGAAGACAAAGAAGATTACATATAGGATAGTATATGTGTAATGGTTTTTGATTTATCCAGTTTGTATGAATGTTTGAATTATATGCTTATCCTTGTTAACACTTTCATTTCGTATACAATTAGGCGATATTATATGTGTAATGGTCTATTGATGTTTTGTGGAGATGTCCTATTTGAGAATCAAATTTCATTCCAAGTTATGTTTATTGTTGCTTTTGCAGTTGCGGTTCTCATCTCGTGTGTACTTACACGAGATTGTATCTCGTGTATATGTACACGAGATGTAAGCTCTAATCTCGTGTAAGTATACACGAGACGTGCAAGGGCAGCGATGGAATTAAATGGGCTGTGTATTTACGGGCTGTGTATATAGTTTTTTGCCAACAAACACCACAAAAAAAAGAAGATGTGATTAATTATAAGTTACTCCCTCTGTTCCGCTTTAAGGTTTTACTTTCTTTTTTAGTTTGTCCCAATTTAAGGTTCTTACTTTGCTTTATTGCCTGAAATGGAAAGTGGGACCCACTTGTCATTCTCACAACAAAAACTCTCTACCCACTTTCTCTTTCCTACTTTACTTTTCATACTCACAACATTTTTTTTTTTTTAATCTCCGTGTAAAATCAAACTAAGAGCTTTAAATTGGGACGGAAGGAGTACAAAGATCCTTAAAGTCAACTATCCTGGTTTGACTTTTTCACAGTCCTACTACTAATGTAAGTAGTGTCAATTATTTTAATTTGTTTCACCGTTTATCGACAGGCTGGCGAGGGAGAGGTGGGGCGCTTGTTTCTTCTTCCTACGACCGGCCTCCCGCCCCCGATAGTAAACCAACCAAAAAATTATCCCTACCGAGTCAACACGGACCCCCCCCCCCCCCCCCCACCACCACTCTCCTCCCACCTCTCGTTTCTCTCTCCTCCCCTTCCCGGAAACCCTACAACTACAAATTCTAATTAACTCATCATTTTCGAATTTCACATTTTTATTTTTAACATCACACTGGTGATTGTTTGATTCATCGTGTGGAAATTATATGTACGTTGTTGAAGTTTTGGAATTGATTTGGTGATGGAGTCGGAGATCGAGGTGGTTGACGAGATTGAATCGAGAGATCGGGATTCTGCAGAGGCGGTGGTTGCCACGACGGGCGGAGGAGGAGGAGGAGGAGGAGCGGGAGCTAACGATGATAACTTGAGGAACGACGTCTATACTGCAGCAGCGTATGGGGATTTGGAGAAGCTGCAGAGGTTGGTTGAGTCGGAAGGTTGCTCCGTTTCCGACCCTGATGGCCTTGGTTATCACGCCTTGCAGTGGGCCGCTCTCAACAATCGCGCTGCTGCTGCTCAATATATCATTGAGGTCAGTCTGCTTCCTTGTATGTATGTTAGCTTCAAAATGCACAACATTTGGGCTGATTGATAAACTTTTTTTTTTTCCCCCTCTTTTGTAAGTTGATGGATAATCTTTGGCGAGAAGCTGTCTTGAATAGATTTTATGTTGAACGGCATTGTGAAGCAATCTGAATTTGGATAAGGGTTAGAAATGAACTTCCGAGTTAATATTTCTAAAAGAGATACTTTTCAGTTGGGTTAATATGTTTATCACAGTCAGGCAGACTCGTCTCATTCGGTGAACCAATAAGCTTATTTATATACTCCAGGAACATATGGCTTTGATTTTCTGTATACTCATAATCAACCAACATATCTTCCCCTCTCCCTAAAATAAGAATAAAAAACCACTGCTAATTTCGTAATTCTGCTCAGTCCATTGGTCCCTACCGCTACCACGCCTTCAATTCTTCTCCTCTCATCTTTTGCAGTCATCATTTAGAACCCACACTTCCAGTCACATCCCTATCCCCCAAGCTCAGCCATTAGATGCATGACCTTGTTTGAATTGTCACGGTGCGACTTGAGGGAGGCCACGCTAATGTAGGGCTCCCTTTCATTTGAAACATTACAAACTTTACCAATTATGATGTTTAACTTGTTCTTTTCTTCTTCTTTCGGGTATGTGCTGCAAATTATCACATATAGATACAATGGTGGATGAACAAAAGACTCATTGATAGAGCCTTTTTCCGTAACTTGGTGAATAGAAAAAGTGTTAGTCTTTCATGTTTGTCCTTTTTTCATTTTAGAGGCCTAATCTTAATTTTAGCACAGGGCACCCATAATTTTTGGGACTGCCCAGCTGTCAGGCAATGCCATAGTTTCTTTGATAATCAAAACACAATGTACTACTAATAGACTAACAAGTCTTTGATCCTGGAGTTAGTTGGACTTGGTGTCAACTGAATGTAGCTGTTAACCAGTTCTCTCTCTCTCTCTAACTCTCTCTCTCCCACCCCTATAATATGTTGATGTGGAGTTATAAAATTTTGTTGGCAGCATGGGGGAGATGTGAATGCAGTGGATCATACCGGGCAAACAGCATTGCACTGGAGTGCTGTCCGTGGAGCAATTCAGGTTGCTGAGCTTTTGCTCAAGGAGGGTGCTCGCGTTAATGCTGCTGATATCTACGGGTATCAGGTTGGTATTGCCTTCTCACATTCAGCATGTTACTAGAGCCTTTAATAACTATGCTCCATCCCAAAACACGTCCCAAAACACTTGTAGTTAAAGAAGTGAATTTTTGTCCCATTTTTTTGTTCTCAATTTTCTATAATATCTTGCCACAATTTAACGAAAATACCCTTAGTTAATGCACTTAGTCTCTTTTTGTGCTTTACCTTTTACTATGAATTCTTATACATGCAATGTTTCCTAGAGTGCACCACCAATCACGTTTAGCGGTAGATTCATAATTAATTACTCATTTCATGATTGGTGAAGGTTAGTGTAGTATTTTTCCTCCCCCCCCCCAATCTTTGTGAATTTACCTTCAACAACATGTATTTAGGGCGGAGGGAATAATTCCCTTGTTACTTTAGAATATGAAATACTTATATATATAGATTTTTGGGGAAACGATGTATTTGATCTTCGAGAATCCCTACATTCTCTCAAATAGTTTACACCTCAGAAACACTTTCTACGGGTGCTGTACTTATATGGTATATAGGATATTAGGTTCCCCATATATAGTGAATTTCAGTTTTTCATGAGAAACATGGTGTTTCTGTAATTGCCAGGATATATTTTATTTGTTTTCTCCTTTAGCAGGATATGTTTATTTGTAGTGTATGTATAACATAAGTTGGCAAAAGTATAGCCAATGGGGTCATTTGACCCCCTTCGCTTTTAAATGTTTGCCAATTGAGTACCTTAATTTTTGTGGAAGAATGATTTTGTACTGCTAATACTAATGATTTGATTAAGTTGACCCCATTAAGTTTATGTAAAAATTGTAATATACTCCCTTCGCCTTTTTTTTATGTGTTCACCATTTGACCAAAACACGGGGTTTAAGGAAAAGTGTTTAGTATTAATAGTTGAGTGGGTGTTATAACTATGAAAAGCAGGGTAGGAATTGTGAGTGCCGAGAATTGTGAGTTAGATTAATGTTGTGAGTATGACTAGTGGGCCGGGCCCCATTGAATAAAAAACATTATAAACTTTCCTTTTGTTAGTGTGTGACATTCAAATGGGACACCCAAAATGGCAATAAGTGAACAAATAAAAAAGACGGTGGGAGTATTATATTTTTGATCTCCATTTAATCTAAATTCACGTCCTACCATATGGTTTCTATCCCTAGATTAATCTTGACCCCCTTTGCGTCAAATTCATGGCTTCTCCACTGCCTTCATCTTTTAAGTTTAGTTTTAACTTCCTCCTTTCTGATTTTGCAATGTTTTTAAAAGTATAGAACTTGCTTATCAAGGATTAGTTAGTTAATTTTCAAATTACTGGGATATCTTTATTGGCCAATTTCAATTTTTATGACTCTAGATGAAAGGTTTCTCTGGTGTCTTGCAATATACATGTAGTTTACTTTCATCTTCTGACTTCGATTATGAAAATATGGATTTATTAGTCTCAGTGGGCTGCAACTTGGCCGGGTACTTCTTGTTCAACATGCTTGTGTGTGTTCATCTTAATTTTATTCTTCAGAAAGCCGATTAGTGAAGGTTGTTGTGCTCTTGTCTGTCATTGGGCTCTCTGCTACAATGTTGTGACAATGTATAGTGGCCCTCATGGGGTTTAAGCTGTTTATTGAAACATATTTACCTTTTGAATATTCATTCATGTCAGGATTTTTATTTTTCTTCTTCTTAGGCATAGTATTATTTTCTGTTTCCAACTACTATTCAAATCTGTACCCTTCTGGAAACCACTCTACATGCAAAAATAAAAGGATCACACCAGTCGCACACATTATAAATAAATACCTTATTATCTTACCTCTTATTTTTCTTAATAATGATTGTATTACAGACTAGTCATGTTGCAGCGCAATATGGTCAGACAGCCTTTCTCTATCACATTGTCACCAAGTGGAATGCAGATCCTGATGTTCCTGATAATGATGGACGAAGCCCTTTACACTGGTACTTTAAGAACTCTATATAACACCCCTTTTCAGTTTTCCCTCTCTTCCTGGACTTATTGATTCTTATCAGCTATATGTATGTAATAGAAATGTTATCGGTTTCTTGCTGTTCTTTATGTTTGTATTAGTGTGCCTATACTGAAAAAAGAATATGCTTTAGTGTGGTCCTAGCCATGATTAGGTTTGCATGTAAATTACAAATTTTACTTATGGATCTCAAATAGAGTGTGTTTATACTACCTCGAGTCTCCTACTTGCTTGAAATTTCAACCTGTGTTTCTTACCTGTCACAGCTCTGGTTAATTGACGCTTTAGATTTTATATATGATTCAGTCTGCACCTTAAATTTTCTTCCTAAAGACTATAACCTTATTCTCTTCATCTCATGATAAAAACGTTGGCTTCCATGTTGCAACCACTGTGTCTTTTCAAGCTTGCAGCTTTCCTTATCGCTCCCTATTTCTAATTGATCTTTGTGGGGGATTTGTAGGGCTGCGTATAAAGGTTTTGCTGATTGTATACGCCTTCTTTTATTTTTGGATGCATACAGAGGACGCCAAGACAAAGAGGGTTTGTGTTAAAACATTTTACTGAATTCTTTTTCACAATTTTCATCTAGGGAATGATGATAGCTGTTGAAGTAATAATCATATTCCAATAAATAGTGTATCGGCTTCATGATTCAGTTTTAAAATTTTAGGCTGTACTCCTCTCCATTGGGCTGCTCTTAAGGGGAACCTAGAAGCATGCACAGTGTTGGTACAAGCTGGGAAGAAAGAGGATTTGGCTGTGACAGATAACACAGGCCTTACACCAGCACAGCTCGCTTCTGATAAGAATCACCGACAAGTTGCCTTTTTCCTTGTAGGTATTCCTTGATGCTTGTAAAATAGTGAGGTGCATAAATGCAGTGCTTTTAGCTCTTAAAATGGTACTGCCCGTAAGGTTGTTCAAGATTTGTTGCCTGACAAGACCTGACCAAGTTTTCCTTTTTTGAAATATTTCTGGTCGTCCAAAATGAATGCAAATGAAAATTATTAAATGGTGCCTCTGGTTCTATTAGAGGATTTTCGTAAGCGACTGGAACTTATGCACGTACTATATTTCAAGCTTGTAATTTCTTTGCTTAGATTCAATGTTGTAACCATAGACATTTCTGAGCATTTGTAACGAAATAAATATAACATAGTGTAGTCATAATTTCAAATCGATTAAGGATAACAGAGCAGAGTGAAATGCCACTCAGTTCATATAAAATTTCTTTCGAAAAGCATTAATTCATATATAGAATCGATAACAGATTATTTTGAAAATGAACACTCGTTTTATCTAGTCCCTCCGTCCCACCCTAGTGTTCCTACGGGGATTAAAAAAAAGTTAATGTTGTATGAAAAGTAAAGTATGATAGAGAAAGTGAGTAGGGAGATTTTGTTGTGAGAATGATTAGTGGGTCCCATTGTTTATTTTAAGTAATAAAGCAAGTAAGAACCTTAGGCTGGGACGGACCAAAAAGGAAAGTAAGAACCTTAGGCTGGGACGGAGGGAGTAATATTTTTATAGTTACCTTTTCATTGACATTGAAAATTAACTGGTTGAGACAAAAGTGCAATATAAAGGTCTAGTTACAATTGCTATTTTTTGCTGTTGAATTCAAATATTGACCAAAGATGAAGGGAGTTGATAATAGAGTCCATGATAATATATATATATATATATATATATATATATATTTTACGAAATTTAGTACTGTCGTATCCTCCTGCTATCACACACACATACGCACACACTTTCATACATTCTGAATCTAATGTTGTACAGTAATCTGAGGACGGTGTTTGGTTAACATTCTGAATCCTAGTATCGTCTTGCCTCCATTTACCGCATGGGATTTCTTGTAAATATATCTGTAAGATCATCTTCAACGTGTTCGTTATCTTCATGGACAAGTCTTTTTGTGCAGGGTAATTCTAGGAGGGTGTTTGACAAGCGGTGGGATGGCAACAGTCGCCTTGGACGTCTTTCAAAATTAGGACTTGCGCCGGCACTTTGGTGTTTGATATTTGTGCTTCTTGTCACCTATATTCATTCTGTCATTTTAGGTATACCCAATTCACGCTTCACGAATAATCTTTTTATTTTGCAAATTTTCTTTCTCGATGTGGGTGGGGCTCTGGGGGAACATCTCTGGATCCTTATAGTTGCATGTGTTTCCTTATCTGCAGATGCAAATTTGCCAAGGATAACTGCTGGCTTTGGCCTTTATGCATGGTTGGGTGTACTATTAGCATCTTCTGGACTTATTCTGTTCTACCGGTGTAGCAGGTAGATCTGCCACTTGTTTAGTTGTACTGATGAAAGGTCATGGATACATGACAGTTGCCTTGTCATATTCTGACAAATTGTTCACAAATTGCTTATATTTGAGGTCATTTACTTATACAAAAATGCTTTGATTGGTTTCTCCAATAAGACAGTTGGGTTGATCCAAGATTCCAAATTCATCACCATTAACAAAAGTCAAGTTTAATGGAACTGCATACATGTTAGCAACGAATCCGTATTGATACTGTTTAATAAACTTTAAACTGAATATGTATTTTATACTTAATATGTGATATTAAGGTCCTTATCCTTGGTGGTATTTTTTGTATTCCCCCTGTCTCAAATTGAATGTCCAAAAAGAATATTGAAATTTGCTCTTGATAAAAAAAAAAAATCTTTTTTTGATTGACATTCATCTTGGGACAGGGGTAGTAGTGTTTTCTACATTGAGCAAGTACCCCTTTAGTTGTTGGCGAAAATCTTAATCCTGGTTTGCCTCAACTTTTGCAGCAAAGATCCAGGCTATATCAGAAGAAGCGTGCACGATCCACAAAGTGTAAAGGATGATGTATGATGTTTTCTTTTTCCCATTGTAACTTATATTTTTCATTCCTCTTGTTCAACTAACATTTTCTCCTAGAAGTTATTTTGTTTGCATTAAAGTTCTTGGATGGTTCTTTGATGTAAGCAAACACTACTTGTCTTACAATATTCCCATTCATTGAATTTGCCAGGAGCCTTTACTGAAAATTGAGATAAACAACCCTGCTCTGTTAGCTGGTAATTGGTCTCATCTCTGTGCAACTTGTAAGGTGCTGCCAGTTTCTTGTTACTCGCTTACTCCTATAATTAATTTTTGCTCCCTTAGCGACATTTTTGTTTGCATTCTTATAAATCTTGTTTCTTTGTTTAGATTGTGCGCCCTTTACGTGCTAAGCACTGCTCAACTTGCGACCGTTGTGTTGAACAATTTGATCATCATTGTCCTTGGGTATCTAATTGCATCGGCAAGGTGATTCGTTACTTCTATTACTGGTTTCTTGTAGGGTGTTATATTTTGTGTTACTTGAGAGCTTACTAAGTGGTTTCATAGAATATAAAACTATGTAGACAACATGAAAAACATGACCTTATTAAATGATCTTAATCATTTTTACAATCAGCTTACTTGCACATAATCATGGATACATGTGTGTGTGTGTGTGTGAGAGAGAGAGAGTGGGGGGGGGGGGCGGGGGGAGAGAGAGAGAGATTTTCTTTATCTCATCGTGATCACCGTGTATGGGACTTGAGGATATTCATTCTCATTGTATGAATTAGCAATTTCAAAACATCATCTTTTCAGGTGCATAAAAGTAATACTCACATTTGTTGAAGTTATGGAATTCTTTACTTAAATAGAAGTAATTGTGTTCGTACTGGTGATCATTGTTCTGAGAAACAGTTTATTATACTTGTGTGACACAGAAAAACAAAAGGGATTTCTTGTTCTTTCTTCTGCTAGAAGTCTCTGCGATGATGGTAACTGGTTCAGTTGCTCTCACAAGTAGGTTCTCTGTATTCCACTACATAAATTTTTTGAAGCCTCCATGTAATTATCCAATTTTTTTTCCACGACTAGCTTGGTTTTTATCTCTTTTATTTTTTTTTGCAGGAATTTTGACTGATCCCCTGGCTCCATCTTCGTTTGTGGCATGGTTTAAGCATGCTGCTAATCAGCACCTTGGTGCTTTATCATTTCTGTTTGCGGACTTTTTCATCTTCTCTGGTGTAGCAACCTTGACATTTTTGCAGGCTTCTCAGGTACATTTGTTTTGCCACATAGCAATTTTATTTATTTATATACATAGGGTCGCGCTCCAATGAGAACCACTTAAAATGAGAACCGTGAGAACCAAGCATAACCGTTTGATTAAATACAAAATCAAGGGTCCAGATTATAGATACATTGGATACACTTGGATACAGTAGCTAATTTTCAAAATACACTTGGATACATTAGTCATTTAAGCTACTGTATCCAATACTTATTTAGCTACTGAATCCAAATGCAATATCAAAATTTAGGTACTGTATCCAATGTATCTATAATCTGGACCCTTGATTTTGATTCTAATCAAATGGTTATGCTTGGTTCTCACGGTTCTCACACAATTGTGGTTCTCATTTGAGCACCTACCTATATGTATGCATGTATGTATGTATGTATGTATGTATACACTTTGGAAGACAATGAAAAACTAAGTTACATTCATTGTTGCGAATATTATTCCTACAGATCTCTCGCAATATCACAACGAATGAATTGGCAAATGCAATGCGGTATAGCTACCTAAAAGGGCCAGGAGGTCGATTCAGAAACCCATACGATCATGGATGCAAAAAGAATTGTTCAGATTTATTGATAAATGGTTACAATGAAGATGAGGAGTATATTGAACAAAGAACAGAAGAAGAAGGGATTGCCATGATGCAGATGTCTAGAAGTTTGAGCCAATCGAATGGTGTTATAGGCCATTCTCATCATCAACCCAATGGAAATGGCCATGTTGTTATTGATATGAATAATAACACGAAGCCAGTTCAGGGACACGTTCATTCTTCAGGTTGTAGCCATAGTAGTAGTAGCAGCCATGCGAAAAATGATTCAGTTCCGTTAGGGTTAGGTCTTGGTTTAGGCAGAAATTCTGCACGGTCCGTAATTGCATCGTGATTTGGTAAAATATGACTTACAGCTTTCTGAAAGCTGTATTTGTACCATTTTGTAGTTCATGAATTATAAGCATGTTACTATCATATCGTTCTTTTTTGGCCAATCATTGTCAGTACAGCAGCGTCATTTGTTCTTATTATTGTGAGCTTGAAATAGATCAACAATGGTTCTGGTCAAAGCCACGCAAGTGCAATGTTTTACTTCCGTTGTCTCTAAATCAATGTCATTTTTCCCCTTGATTGATAAAGAATAAAACTTGGCATTCATTTTCGGGACGCAGTCAAATTTGAAGAGTTAAACAACTGGTCTACGCTATCTTTTCGTATTATCAATGTACAAACAAGTAAATAACATTTTCTTAAAATATTGACAAGTTAACTATAACACGTCAAAACCGCTCACATTTTTCCACTTCAATGTTTTATATTCTGAAATTTCATTCATTCTGAGAACTAGAATATTAAGTAAATGATCATTAACAGCTTTTACAAATTACTAGCAAGAACTAGTATGTTCAATCAAAGTTTTATTTGCAAACGATGCAGGCAGGCACAGTCAAACAAAGGCAAACATGGCAGTCAAACAAAGTAAAAAAAAAACAATGGAGACTAGAACTAGAGACAAATAAAATCAACACTAACATATACTATTTCATATTGAACTGATAGTGCTGTACTACATTTAATTCTAAATACTATAACTATTACTATAACTATCCTAGAAATTTGATATAAAGATGCTATTACTAAAAATCATAGAAACTAAGCTGCTACTAATTCCAGAATTCATTAGAGGCGGGGGATGGTGGACAGAACTTGCTGCAATCACAAACACAAGCTGGTGCAGGTGCAGGTGCAGCAGGAGGCGGGGCATCTGGACTAGATGGAGGCGGGGAAACTGGAGTAGGTGCGGCCGGTGCTGGAGCAGAAGGTGGCGGAGACTCTGGAGTAGGCGCGACCGGTGCCGGAGCATAAGGCGGCGGAGACTCAGGAGTAGGCACGGCCGGTGCCGGAGCAGAAGGCGGCGGAGACTCAGGAGTAGGCGCGGCCGGTGCCGGAGCAGAAGGTGGCGGAGACTCAGGAGTAGAAGGCGGCGGAGACTCTGGAGTAGGCGCGGCCGGTGCCGGAGCAGAAGGCGGCGGAGACTCTGGAGTAGAAGGCGGCGGAGACTCTGGAGTAGGCGCGGCCGGTGCCGGCGGAGACTCTGGAGTAGAAGGCAGCGGAGACTCTGGAGTAGGCGCTGCCGGCACCGGCGGAGACTCAGGAGTAGGGGTAGGGGAAGGTGGTGGAGTAGGAGTAGGGGTAGGGGAAGGTGGTGTAGGTGTTGGTGGGGCATTAGGTGGAGGAGATTCTGGGGTAGGAGGTGGCGGAGATTCTGGGGTTGGGGCTGATGGGGTGGAAGGTGGGGGAGATTCTGGGGTAGGGGTTGCGGGAGATGGTGGGGTAGGGGCTGCTGGAGGTGGCGGAGTGGAATGTGATGGAGCTGGACCCTCACAAGTATCAACAAGCTCATCAGAGTAAAGATCTCTTATATTTCCAATGGTTATTACACCCTCACAAGTTTTTCTAAAATTGGCAAGGATGGGGCAACAATCGGTAAAAGTATATTCACGATGAAGAGCAATCCAAGGGGCTATAACTTCTTTTTCACAATTAACGACTTCTGTGTTGGCTTGGTCACAAGCGTAATCGCCGCTAGGCGGGAAAGGTGGGAAATAAGGGCTGGAGGGAGGAGGCTGTGGGTAATCCGGTGGATATTCAAAAGAAGTAATTCGGGCTGCCAAACCATGTTGCACTGCCATTGCAATGCAAAGAAGAACAACCAAGGCCATTGTGATCTTCATTTTTTTATGTGTGAAATTTTTGTGCGCAGTTCAAGACCTGTGCGTTTATAGAGTAAAGAGTTTTTTATTTTTTTATGAAGCAATTTAATTTATAGAGCAAAGAGTTAAAACCTTTTTGATGTACAACACTTTTTTTATTTCACTGATATGATATGATATGATGATAGACCATGTTTTTGAGTTATGAAGTTGGAACCCAAGTATGAATGAGACACTTAAACACGTTTTAAGAAGATAATATTAATCCAACAAGTTTCTAATAATCATACTATCTCTTAGTTGAGATTAATTCATTATCAATTATATTTAGTTTATTCAAAAAAATTATATTAAGGGATATGCTTTATTTATTTGTATACTGTTAGTACAATAATAAAATTACACTAATATTTTTATTAAAATATGTAATATTTATTTTGGCACATAAAAAAAACATACAGATTTATTATACAGTACTTATCATCAGGGTATTACAATATAAATATGGACACTTCATATATATCCGGAACATTTGGGCTATGGTAGAGATAAACGTGTGCATAATTAGCCGCTCCGCCGAGTTCGATGGAAAATGTTCTGTCCAACGGGGTCAAAATTTTAAAATGTTTGTACCATATTTTTTTTATCACCTTTTAGATATCTAAAGACTTATAAATTATTCTCTTAAAAAAACACTTATATATATTTTGATGAACATTAACTTGTATCATGATATATATCCGTCCCAGCTCAATGTGCACTTTTTTTTTTTGTTCACGTGGTCAATTCATTCGAACTTTGACCATAATTTTGTGAAAATCTAGCTATTATTATGCAATTTTAAAAGTTGTTATTGTTTTATTATTAGGAATAGTACCAATAACATCTTATTGAACTGCATAAAGATATATAGATTTTTATAAAATTATGGTCAAAGTTCAATCAAGTTGACCAGAAAAATCAAATAGTAGTACACGTTGAGTTGGGTCGGAGTTAGTATATTGTTTTCTCCTTTAGCAGGATATGTTTGTTTGTAGTGTATGTATAACATAAGTTGGGTCATTTGACCCTCTTCGCTTTTGAATGTTTGCCAATTTAGTACCTTAATATTTATGGAAGAATGATAATGATTTGATTAAGTCGACCCCCTTAAGTTTATGTAAAAATTTTAATATACTCCCTTCGCCTATTTCATGTGTTCACCCTTTGATCAAAACACGGGTTTTAAGAAAATGGGTAAGTGTTAATAGTTTAGTGGGTGTTATTAGCATGAAAAGTAGGGTAGGAATTGTGAGTGGTGTAAGAATTGTGAGTTAGATAAATGTTGTGAGTATTACAAGCGGATCCCATTGAATATTTTTTTTTATAAACTTTCCTTTTGGTGTGTGAACATTCAAATGGGATATCCAAAATGACAAAAAGTGAAAATAAAAAAGACGGAGGGAGTTTTATATTTTTGACCGCCATTAATCTAAATTCAGGTACTACCGTACTCGCTCTATCCCATAACTATGTGCACAGAATGAGTTGTGCACGGGAATTATGGGATGAATAATAGTGGGTAGTTGTTTGTGACTTGTGAGTGTAAAAAGTGAAGAAGAGAAAAAGTAGGGTAGAGAATAGTAGGTTGATTGGTATTGTGAGTTTAAAAATAAAGTAGGAAAAAGAATGAGTGAGAGAAATATTAAAGATATTTCGCCAAGTGTGACTTATCAATGAGACACAAAAAAAATAAAATTCGTGCACATTGTTATGGGACGGAAGGAGTAAGAGGTTTCTAATCTTGACCCCTTTGCGTCAAATTCATGGATTCACCACTGCTCACATCTTTTTAAGTTTAGTTTTAACTTCCACCTTTCTGATTTCGCAATGTTGGTTTAAAAGTATGGAACTTGCTTATCTAAGAGTAGTTAGTTAATTTTCAAAATGATTGGGATATCTTTATTGGCCAAATTCAATGTTTATGACTCTAGATGAAAGGTTCCCTCCCGGGTGTCTTCCAATATACATATACATGTAGTTTACTTTCATCTTCCCTTCCGTCCCAAAATGATTTTCTATTCACTATTTTTTATTGTCTCAAAAAGTTCTTGTCATTTCTACAAATTTTACTTGTGGCTCTCCGATAGTGTGTGTTTATACTAAATGCCTCTCTTCGTGTCTCCTACTTGCTTGAAATTTCGACCTGTGTTTCTTGCCTGTCAGAGCTCTTGTAAGTTGGCGCTTTAGATTTAAATAGGATTTAGTCTGCGCCTTTAATTTTCTTCCTAAAGATTATAACCTTATTCTCTTCATTTCATGATAAAAGAGTTAGCTTCCCTGTATCCCATCTAATATTTTTAGCTCTTAAAATGGTACCGCCTGTAAGGTGGTTTAAGATTTGTTGCTTGACAAAGCATGACCAAATTGTCTTTTTTGAAATATTTCTGGTGGTCCTGAACAAATGCGAATGAAAACTTTGACTTTAAATGACGCCTATGCTCTCTATTAGAGGATTTTCGTACCGATTTAACCTTATACACATACTTTATCTCAAGTTTGTAATTTCTGCTCAGATTCAATGTTTGTAACCATAGACATTTCAGACCATACTTGTAGCGAAACAAAGATAACATGGTGTAGTCATAATTTCAAATCGATTAAGGATAACAGAGTAGAGTGAAAAGCCACTCAGTTCAAATAAAATTTCTTTCGTATACCATTAAAACATATCTAGAATCGATAATAAATTATTTTGAAAGTGAACACTCATTTTTTCTACTACCTCTGTCCCTAAATGAGTGTCCAAATTTCATTTTAAAGGACATCTGAAAATCTCAACTCTTTGTACAATTTGGTGGCAAAGATTCATATATAATCTTGTAATCAAACATTTAGTTTTGCACGTATAAAGAGACCAGTGAAATTTTTTTTCGAAAAAAACATTTAGAGACAATGTTATGTTAAAAAAAGACACTCATTTTGGGACAAGAATTTTTTGAAAATGGACATTCATTTAGGGACAGAGGGAGTAATATTTTTAGAGCAATGCTAGGGGCACAAAATAAAGTCACAAAACCATGCTCACATAATGAGGTAGCGATATTTTATTGGTTGCACCGATAATGGACAGGCCACACTTTTATTAAAAACACCAATAAAATTATGACGCCTAGTATTTTGTGAGCAAGATTTTTGTGATTTTTTTATACATCTAGTATTATTCATATTTTTATAGTTACCTTAACATTGACATTGAAAATTAACTCGTTGAGACAAAAGTGCAATTAAAAGGTCTAGTAATATATACTCCCTCCATCCCAAAATGATCTTCCTATTTGTCATTTTTCATTGACCCGAAAAGTTCTTCACATTTTCACAATTTAGGCTTAAAAAGGCATAAACATAAAATGGCTCGTGTAGCAAGTGTTCATATACTTATTAAAAAAAAAAAAAAAGAGTTTGAATAAATTTGAATAGTCATTTTGGGACGGAGGGAGTAACTGATTTACCAGGCCCATCTTTCAATGTTTATGCTAAACTCCTATTACGAAGTCGAGATGATAAGCGGCCTCCGCACGAAACCAAGCCTCCAGCGCCATGGCACCATGTAGTCGGAACTCGGAACAGGTATGTCTTCTCTAACCCTCACTCATTCTCCCACTCCCTCAAATCTGAAATTTCTAAATACCTAAATTTCAAGGTTTTTAGAATTGAAACAAAACTAGGGTTTTAGAACTGAAAACCCACTTTCAAATCTCTTGAAATTGGAATCTCAAGCCTCTTTCAAACCTCCTAACCAATATACTTCTTGATAGTTCTATGACTTGTGCGATTATATGATATTTGAGATTGCAAAAATTTCAAATTGAGTAATTTTCTTTATTTAAATATATTTTTTTATAGCAAAAATAGGCTTTCTCTTAAAATGTTATAATGTTTGGTTATTTGATAAAATGCTTGTATAATGTTACAAATTGTTTTACTTTTTGCTTGCTTTTGGAATCCCTATGCCAGATAATGTAATTACTACTATGCATTAGTTTTTCTTTTTTCACCAGGATGCTCTTAACAATGTGCTTGAAACTTCGAAATCCATATGCCAAATGAATGAAATGGCAATTAAATTAGAGAGTGTAAGTGTTTTTTTGGAGATTGTATTGTGGTCATTGTGTGACATTAGTTTTTACTTTTTAATGCTTGATGAGTACTCCCTCCGTCCCACATCACTTGACACCCAAGAGGTGGGCACAATAACTAAGGAAAAAGAATAAAATAAAGAAAATGTGTGGTAGAAAATGAAGAGAGAGAATGAGTGGTGTAAATAGTGATGTTGGTTGAATAAATTGAGTGGTGGAAAATGAAGATAGAGAATGAGTGGTGGGGTAGAGGTAATATAAAATTATAAAAAGTATGCTATTTTGGGAAGTGTCAAGTGAGCTGGGACAGACCAAAATGGAAATAAGTGTCAAGTGAGCTGGGACGGAGGGAGTATATGATACATTGGTTATGCTAATACAATAAAATTTAATTAAATAAATTACTTTCTAAACCCTAACTGAAAAGTCAAAATCACAGATTTCCAACAACTGAAGAGAAGAATTGATCAAGATGCAATATTTAAGGATATTTTCATTAACTACGGCGACGTCCACCGGAAACTACCAGTAAGTTTTACTTGAACGATTTATACTTTTTTGTTGATACTCCCTCTGGTTTTAGAAAATAAAAAATCTCCCTTTAATTTTTGTTAACATTTTTTTTGAAGGATTCACAATATGAAAAATGGCTAGCAGTGTGTCCATCATATACTCATTACAAGCGATTTTTTTTTTTTTTTTTTTTTTTTTTTTTTTTTTTTAGGATTTCATGAAAGCCAGCCCCTTTTTCTTTGAAAATTATTTTGAACTCGTTAGTTAGGGGTCGGTTGACCATCCATGTAAAGAGAATGGTGAATTTCAGAAGTTAGAGGGTAAAGATTGAGGCTTTTAGCAGCTTATATTAGTATTGTATGATCAAACTTGCAGAACGAGCCCTCCAACGTAAGAGAAGGGTGACTTTCAAGTTAGAGGGTCGGTTGACCCTCCCGGTTAAGAGAATGGTGAATTTCAGATGTTAGGAGGTCGGTTGGGCGTAAAGATTGAGGCTTTTAGCATCTTATAATACTATTGTATGATCAAACTAAGGAGTCCTCCCATGTAAGAGAAGGGTGAGTTTCAAAAGTTAGGGGGTCCGTTGACCCTCCCGTAAAGAAAATGGTGAATTTTAGAAGTTAGGGGGTTGGTTGAGTGTAAAGATTAAGGCTTTTAGCATCTTATAATACTATTTTACGATCAAACTTGCAAAAAGAGCCCTCCCACGTAAGAGAAGCGTGGATTTCAAAAGTTAAAAGGTCGGTTGACCCTTCACCGTGAAGAGAATGCTGAATTTCATAAGTTAGGGGGTCAGTTGAGCGTAAAGATTGAGGCTTTTAGCAGCTAATAATACTATTGTATGATCAAATTTGCGAAAAGAGCCATCCCATTCAAAAGTTAGGGGGTTGGTTGACCCTTCTCGTAAAGAGAATGGTGAATTTCAAAAGTTAGGCGGTCGGTTGAGCGTAAAGATTGAGGCTTTTAGCAGTTTATAATACTATTGTATGATCAAACATGCAAAAAGAGCTCTCCTACGTAGGAGAATGGTGAATTTCAAGAGTTGGTGGGTCGGTTGACCTTACTCGTAAAGAGAATGGTGAATTTCAGAAGTTAGGGGGTCGGTTGAGCGTCAAGATTGAGGCTTTTAGCAACTTATTACACGAGGGTACGATCAAACTTGCAAAAAGACCCCTCCCACATAAGAGAAGGGTGAAATTTAAAAGTTAGGGGGTCGGTTGAACCCCCAGTAAAGAGAATGGTGAATTCAGAAGTTAGGGGGTCGGTTGAGTATAAAGGTTGAGTATAAAGGTTGAGGCTTTTAACAGCTTATAATACTATTGTATGATCAAACTTGCAAAAAGAGTCCTCCCACGTAAGAGAAGGGTGGATTTCAAAAGTTAGGGGTCAGTTGACACTCCCCGTAAAGAAAATGGTGAATTTCAAAAGTTAGAGGGTCGGTTGAGAGCAAAGATTTGATGCTTTTAGCAGCTTATAATACTATTGTATAATCAAACTTGCAGAACGAGCCCTCCCACATAAGAGAAGGGTGAATTTCAAAAGTTAGGGAGTCAGTTGACCTTTCCCGTAAAAGAATGGTGAATTTCAGAAGTTAGGGGGTTGGTTGAGCGTAAAGATTGAGGCTTTTAGCAAGTTATAATACTATTGTATGATCAAACTTGCAAAAAGATCCCTCCTACATAAGAGAAGGGTGAATTTCAAAATTTAAGGGGTCGGTTGACCTTTCCACGTGGAGAGAATTGTGAATTTCAAAACTTAGGGGGTTGGTTGAGCGTAAAGATTGAGGCTTTTAGCGGCTTATAATACTACTGTATGATCAAACTTGCAAAAAGAGCCCTCCCACGTGAGAGAAAGGTGAATTTCAAAAAAGTTAGGGGTCAGTTGATCCTCCCCGTAAAGAGAATGGTGAATTTCAGAAGTTAAGGTGTCGGTTGAGCTTAGGCTTTTAGCAGCTTATGATACTATTGTATGATCAAACTTGCAAAAAGAGCCTCCCACGTAAGAGAAGGGTGAATTTCAAAATTTAGAGTCGGTTGACCCTCCCTGTAAAGAGAATTGTGAATTTCAGAAGTCAGAGGGTCGGTTGAGCGTAAAGATTGAAGCTTTTAGCACCTTATAATACTATTGTACGATCAATCTTGCAAAAATCGTAAGAGAAATGTGAATTTCAAAATTTAGGGGGTCGGTTGACCCTCTCCATAAAGAAATTGGTGATTTTAAGAAATTAGGGGGTCGGTTGAGCGTAAAGATTAAGGCTTTTAGAAGCTTATAATACTATTGTATGATCAAACTTGCAAAAAGAGATGTGTAAATTATAGTAAACAAGCCCTTACTTCATTCCCCAAATTAATTTCCTTACCCAAACAATAACGCGCCTAGGAGCACACTGACATGTGTTTAGGATACCCCAGGTGTACGCTACCATAAACTAAATTAACCAAAAGAAACCCAAGCATCTATGATCCTTCATTCAATTGATGGAAAAGATAATGAATAATACTAGGGGCACAAAAAAGTCACAAAATCTTGCTCACAAAATCTTAGGTGTCATTATTTTATTGGTGTTTTTAAGTAGAATGTGGCGGGTCCATTATTGATACAACCAATAAAATATCGCCACCTCATTTTGTGAGCAAGATTTTGTGAGCTTATTTTGTGCCCCTAGCATTGCTCAAAGATAATACACAATAAATTCTTACTTTCTATCAATCTGACCCAAATCAAGAAGTCAAAAGCAAGATGAATCATGACGATCAGTTTCTGTCCCATTCACAAGAACCTCCTGCACTCACTCTAATTATCCGGGCCACTAAGTAGTGACTTTCAGTCTAATTGCTGCAAAATCAAATATCAATCTTTATCCGAAGAATTTACTATGGCAACGAGTGATTTCTATCGCTTCTCTATGGGCATCAGCCACGGCGCTTTTCAAGGATTTTCTATTTCTGATTTGAAGCGAGATTGGGCGGCGGCTATTGTCTAGTTCTTGTACTTTGTTCTTATTTTTGTTGATTTTTCATTTTCTGTTTTTTTATGGACTCCTTGTCCTTCTCTTGTACCTTCTCCTCTTCAATCTAATATACTCCCTCCGTCCCAAAATGATCTTCACATTTTTTTCGCCATTATTACGAAGTAATAATAAGCAATAATTTTAGGTTGATTCAATTATATTAATGAAAGTATAAAACGTTTTGTTGATACATCATCAATAATACTATCAATAACAAATTTTAGATTTTCATTTGGATAATCAAATCAACAAAAGATTATTGCTCAAAGTTCCTTCGTATTAATTGTGAAAAAAAATGTGAAGATCATTTTTGGGACGGAGGTAGTACTTTTTTTCCTATTTAGAAAAAAACAAAAACTGATAAACAATAAAAATAAGCTAACATAGAGAACTTATAACAAGCTACTTATGCAAAACTATCACATAAGCCACATACACCACACCTATTCTAATTTGCGAATACTTGGTCATCCACCAGATCTGATGAACTCTAGAAACACTCTCTAGACCAATTTATGAAAATAATTGGAAGACACACACACACACACACACATAGAGAGAGAGAGGGAGAGGTATACTGTGACTCGTGAGTGTCCAGATGCGCAAACATATCGGAATACTCACATGTATGGAATCTTCAATTAAAAACTATGTATTTGATGCAGTGACTAGCTGGGTAAAAAATATCGCATTCTTACATTAAAAAAAAGAAAAAAAGAGCACTTCATCAAGCACTTGGTGGGCAAGAACTCCGTCAATCCTAAAAGGAGGCCTTTCCAGTATCCAATTCCTCTCTTTTCTGATTTAGCAGGGACACCAAGTTCCAACTGATTGACAAACCACACAGAACCTGATTTCTCCTCTCTATTTTCCAACCTTGTTCTTAATACGGGTAGTCAGTCTTAATTATCTAATGCATACTCCCTCCGTCCCACCACAAGTGCTACTAACTTGTGGGGCACAATAATTAAGAAAAAGGTAGTGTATGTGTGGTAGAAAATGAAGAGGGAGAATGAGTGGGGTAAATAGTAGTGTTGGTTGAATAAAGTGAGTGGTGGAAAATGAAGAGAGAGAATGAGTGGAGTTAATTAGTGGGGTTGGTTGAATATATATATTAAAACATTTCCATTTTGGGCAGTAGCACTTGTGGTGGGACGGACCGAAAAGGAAATTAGTAGCACTTGTGGTGGGACGGAGGGAGTATATTCCAACCAAACAGGGCCTTATAGTTCTATCCAAATAAATACTTCTCTACTCTCATATCTTGAAACAATATTACATTCATAATTAGTTCTGCAACTTCATCTATGCTTCTATTCCCAATTCCATCACACTCTTCATCTTTTGGAATCCCCTCCTCTCGATTTCTTATCAAATAAGAAGTGCTTGTTTAATTAGGAATTCATGAAAGGTCAAACTGGGCCTCAGTTATTTTAGCAAATCTTAGGGTTTTTTGGAAGAGATGAAGAGACAGAAAGTACAATTTGGTTATAGAAAAAGCGTTTTCTCAATCAGTTTTAGTCCAACCACATACGAAAGAGTAGTTCATAGCTTGGAGAGTTTTAAACACCACATAACCACTCCAGTGTGCATAGTTCATAGCTTGGAATGTTTTAAACACCACACCAGTGTGCATATAAGGAGTGATTAGAGGCTTGAATGAACTAAAACTTGTATAACTAGAGTAGATATTTTGGGAAGTTGGATACAATCTTAACGGCCGCAAGTCACCTTTTATTTGTATAATCCCTCTGTCCCAGAAAGTTAGTCTCTCTTTTTTTCATTGTTAGTCTAAATGAACTTTGAGCAATAATTTAGGTTAGTTTTGAGTATCGTAATCTGAAATTTGTTATTGATACACCATTATAAATATTATCAATAATAAGTTTTAAATTTTCTTTAGGATAATTAAAAGTAACCTAACTTATTGTTCAGATTTCATTCAAACTAACAATGAAAAAAATAGGCTAACTTTTCAGGACGGAGGGAGTTATATAATTCAGCAGTTATAAAAAGTATTGCAATTTAGGAGCGAACTCAGAAGAATGGGGGAAAGACCACCAAAATAATCATAAAGTTCCTGAAGGCCTGCAAGGGACAGCCTTGCCGTTCCAGAGGCTTCCGGAGACAAAAAGGATAAAACAACAAAGAGTAGGAGTTTGCTGAGGCTTAGGCAGGTTCACAAATGTCATTATTTGCAGCGCTTTCGTTACTTTAGTGGGTGTTGGTTTTGAATTGAATGTTATAGAGTGAAGGTGTTAAGTGGGTGTCTAGAACTGTTTAATGTTTTGTAACAGGGGTAAATTTGGAATAAGTGGGTGTAGTTACTAAATTAGGTGTTTTATTATTTTGATTAGTGCGTGAGCTAATTAAGTTAGGTGTACTAATCAATTTTGTGAGTGTATATCCCCACTCAAATCTAAATTGCATATTTCCAACAGCTGATTTTAAGATAAGAAATCCTCCGAGATTAAATCGCAGCTTTCCAACAAGTGATTTCAAGGTGCGAAATCTGCCGAGATTTTCATCAATTGCAGAGTAAGTTTTACTTAGAACTGTTATTTCAGTTTGTTTTTAACTTCTTAAATTATTTAATAAATATAACTTAGAAAACAAATAGTTATCATTCTGATAAAAAAAATAATAATTAATGGCTAGTATTATGTGCATCAATTACTCGGTACAAAATTTTAAATTTTGTAAAAAGTTAAGAGACTTTTTTGGAGGATGCGAAGGAGGGCATATTATCTCTTCAATTGTGAGAAATATTTTTGATTGTGATTATTTACGTTTTTAGAAAGTTTATGAGGTCACCGGATATATTTTACTATGAAGAGGAGATGGTCAAAGAGAAGGACATGGTCAAAGGGGAGGATATAGTCAAAGGGGAGGACAGAATCAGTGAGCTGCCACTAAATATTATAGACAGTATCTTTGATCGATTGCCGATCCGTGATGCTGCTAGAACAACAATTCTGTCAAGGAAATGGCGTCACATTTGGGCTTCATATCCACAACTGGTATTTGATGAGAATTTCTTCAATGAAATTTCTATTAAAAATAAATATTTCGTTCGAACTGACTTTACGAAAGCGATCAATAAAACATTGTGAAAGAAATTAGCGGCTAGGACTGTTTTCTGGGAACTGACCAACTGTGTGTTCAACCGTGCTTACAGTTGTCCAGACAGTTGTCCTGTCAGTTGGCGACGTCCAGAAACTCAGAAACACAGAAACAAACGCAGCGGAATTAAAACTCAGAATAAACACTTCAGCAAGAAATACCTTGCTGGAAAACTTTCATATATTAAAAGCGATCTTGCAGACTACAAGTCGAATGAAAGAAACAAAACAACGAAAAGATCAAAACCTATTCTATCTTGAATAGACTAAACACCAAAAACACTTGAGTTTTTGATGAACAAGAACTTCAAGAAAAAACAAAAGACTCTCTCAAAATACTCTATGAATCGGTGAGTTTACTGATGTGTGGCGGCTTCTTTATATAAGGTTTCTTGGCCACTACTTCAAATCTCACAAGATCTTCAAGCAACCAATCAACATTTCCTTTTGAGAGTCCACCTAAAAATAAAACACCTAAAATACACAAACACTTACCAAAGATAACTATGAGTATGTTAGTCAAGTAAATCCTAATTAACTACAAAATAAATAAATAATTACAACTATATCTAATATAAATAAACTCTAAATATATACATTTATTAAATCAGAATCACAAAGATACAAAACTAAATATAAGAGTATTTCATACTCTTTCAATCTCCCCCTATCTTTGTGGTTCTGATCAAAACATCCAAAACAATAATCTCTCCCCCTGAATTTGTACATTGGATTCTACTCCCCCTAGAACACATTTTTCTCCCCCTTAAAATGAAGACCACATCTTTCTCCCCCTTTTTGAGAAGAACCATCAAACACAAAGAAAGAAAATTTTGAATATCTTCCATTCCCCCTAAATTTGAATCTCCCCAACAAAAATACCTCTAAGAGCATCATCAATCTCAACTCATATCGCAGCAAACCTTTATAGACCAGATAGTTCTGTAGACTTACCAGTTGACTGTACAATTGACTGTACAGTTGTCTGTCCAGTTGTCCGCACAGTTGCAGGAACAAGTTGTTTAGCATCAGCTGGATGCTTAACAACAAAAATGCCTGAGCTTGATCAGAGCTGTGGCAAACAATCATTTTGTGTCACACACAATCACTTAGAGTTTCTCCTGAATTCTCGGATTTATCTGCAAAAAATGTTAGAGAGAGTGCATTTGCAGAATAGGAACAAGATGAGATGAGAGAAATGAAGCTAGAAAGCATGAGGAAGAAGATATACTAAACCATAATTCACAACCAGAATGGACAAGGAGGAAATATCAAGGGAGGACAGTGATTCTTCCTAAGAACTCGGGAATGCCAAGGAGTAAGGAGAACCGAGAAACATTGAAGTACCCATTTTAATTCCAAATCAACCAAGGATTTTGATTTTAAAATTCAAACTTTTTCCATGTTTTGTGATAAATTATCTGTCCCAGAATTAGAACTTGCCAAATTCAACTGAATCCTTTTATCCACAATGTATCACAATTTCCACCAACTGTACAATGAAACTTGAACATCACGCCATTAGATTATCGTTAAACACATGAAAGCATTAAATCTTTAACAAGAAGAACCACAATTCAATTTGCTGATGTAAATACCAAGGGAGAAAAAAAGCTTAGAAAAATTATGCCTAAACACACAAGTGAAGATTGTCTCAATTTTGGTGTGACATAGTATGATCAACTCAGTCCATGACTCGGTTTCAACGCACAAGAATTCAATGAGATTTTCCTTCAATCATGAAGCCTCTAGAACACTCCCATTGAAGGCTTATGACTTATGAATCAGTTACGGGGAGGAGCTATTCACTCTCTCAATACAGTGTTACACTGATTCCCAAGTTATGTATTGAAACACTTCAGCTTTTTGCTTAAATGGGTAGTAACTTCAAAGATTGGAGGCAGCTTGTTTTCCCCGCAACCTTAGATTAAGTGCTCACTTCATGATAAACAGCACGGAGGAATTAACAGGATAATTTTATTATCAAGTTAAGAAGGATCTCACATTCAAGGGTCAAAACTCAGAGTCAAGGAACTTAGTTAACCAAGTGATCACAAGAGACAATCGTGCAAGGAATGAATGCAGTTTTTTTTTTTTTTTTTTTTTTTTTTTTTTTTGTGACTGTAATATACAATTATACAGATGCAGTCCGTTGTCTGCACACTTGTGCAGTCAACTGGTATCACACAGTCCGAGAGAAAATCTCTCGAAATCCAAAGCCTTGGTAAAGATATCAGCAAGTTGATCCGTTGTGCTTACATGTTCAAGAGTAATGATTTTTTGTTCAACGAGATCTCTAATAAAATGATGCCCAATATCTATGTGCTTTGTTCGGGAATGTTGTACCGGATTCTTGGCAAAATTCTGAGCAATTAAACTATCACAAAATACAGTAAATGTTTTACTTTTAAGATCATAATCCTTTATTATCTGGTTCATCTTCAACAATTGAGTACAACAAGTAACATCTCCCATACATTCAGCATTAGATGGCCTATGAACCAAGAACCTAACATCTTTGCTTTCAAATTTTACCACTTCCTCTTGCATGTCATTGATCCAATTATTACCATTTAAGGTTTCTGACACACTATCATGCTTGAACTTAGCAACAAAACAACAAGAGCTTACCTGAGGGTACGCGGATTTCATGCATACCAAACCGACTAATTCTCGGTAATTTATTTGTTTCCCTCTTGTTTTTATTCCTTCATCCACTCCCCCAATGACCTGGGAAGTTGGATGGTCTCCCTGTATGCTTGCATCAGCATCGTTGTCTCTTCTTACCTGATCTTCAGCGATTTCATAATCCGAACCAGAACCAGCTGCCGTCTGACCATCTGACATGGCAGTTGACTGTTCATCTTGACTGTCAGTTGTCCTCACAGTTGGCGCATCTGCAGGTTCTGTTGCATTCGTTGTCAGATTCATCATTAATCAGCCCATACTCCCAGGTGCAACCTGAAACATCATCCTCAGCAGTTTTGACATTAAGATCAGTAGCATTATCAAAAATTGGGTTAAAACATGAATGATTTTCAACCAACTTGTAACAATGATCAGAGGATCGAATGCTAGAAAGAACACACACACTTTTGTTATCAAAAACTTCGCATTTGGACTTGTCAAACTTTACAAATAAGTCATCATCACACAGTTGACTGATACTTATCAAATTTGCTTTCAACCCGTCTACATGTAAGACATTGTGCAAATTTGGCAAGCCGTCAACACACAACGTACCTTTACCAATGACCTTTCCCTTAGCACCTCCACCAAAATTGACATTTCCTCCTTTGAAGACTTCATAATCTATGAGATGCTCAAGAGAACCGGTCATATGACGAGAACAGCCGCTATCAAAGTACCAAGCTCCTTCCACACTACTTTTGAAGGAGGTAAACACCACTTGACACTGTAAAGTGTCCTTTCTTACCCAAGTCTTTTTTCCGACCTGCTGCTGCCTGGGCGGTTGATAGGGCAACTGATTGTCAGATTGTGCCCACAGTTGTCTTGTCAAGTGGCTGCTGTTCTTGTCCAGACCGAGTTCCTGTTTCAGTTTATAACAAAAAGGACGAATGTGTCCAGGTGCAAAACAATGGTGACACACGTATCTCCTTTTCCTGTTTCTCTTATTTTTATGAGGAGATACGTGATTAGCACTCAATCTCTCATTGTTTTTCGAAGTGCACTCACCTTCCTTAACAAACACTGGATCTCCATAGCCTAAACCTGATTTTCCTTGGTTCCCCATGTTCAGAACCTCTTCCAATTTAGCCTTGCCATTGTTAAGTTTATTGAGTGTAATGGTTTCTTTTTCAAGATTGCTTTTATATTTCTCACACTCATTGTCCTTTTTGGTAAGCATGACTTCTAACCTAGCTATGGAGTCCTTTTGAGTATCACTTTCACTTGACAACCTCTCATTCTCAGACTTTAATTTCAGATTATCAGAGGTGAGTTTTTCATTTACCTTCTTGAACTCCTTGAGTTGATCCATTCGTTTGGACCATTCTGCAAACAACTCAACGTATGTATTGTGGAGGTCCTCATACGTGGCACTATCCTCTTCTTCCTGTGAGGATTCTTCAGATTCACCTGCAGAAGTGGAGTTAAAACATGTATACACATTAGTACCATTTGAGCTGACAGTTGTGATGACAGTTGACTGTTCATCTTCACTGTCAGATTCACAGTCAGATTCACTGTCAGAGAGGGAGGATTGTGATGATCGTAAAACTGACAGGTTTGTTGTCTGATCGTCATCATCCGAATCACTTAAGGTTGCAGAAAAACTCATCCCTCTCTTTTTAAGTGTGTTAGCACACTCATTGGCATAATGTCCAAATCCTAAACACGCTCTACACTGAACGGACTCAATAGATCTTTTGTTTTCAGAAAAAAATTTGTTCTTACTTGTTTCTTTCATAAATGATTCAATCTTAGGGGAAGAAGCAATATCCTTATTGGGAAACCTTTGTTGACGTTTTTTGTTCAACATTTTGTTGAATTTTTGAGTGAACAAGTCACATTCATCTTCCTCTAAGTTTGAGTCATCAATATCCTTTGATAATTCAACAAAATCTTTGGACACAGTAAGAGCACTAGCAAGAGCAATTGAATTTACTTTGCTAGTTTGTTGCACTTCAAGGTTCAATTCAAACGTAGTTAGAATACTTAGAACCTTTTCAAGACTCACGGTCCGAGTATCACAAGTTTCTTCAATGACAGAGACTTTGATGTTAAATTTTTCTGGGAGAGTTCTTAAAACTTTACTAACCAACCTTGCATTGGAGATGGATTCTCCTAATGCAAAAGATTCATTTGAAATATCCATTAATCTAGCAGAATAGTCTTGAATAGTTTCAATATCTCCCATTCTTAAATTTTCAAACTCTGTCATCAATCTCCTTAATTTTGTTTGTTTGACACTATCAGACCCTTCACAATGAAGTTGTAAAATATCCCAAGCAGTTTTGGCCACGGTATGGTTTGAGAACAACCGATACAGATTAAAATCAACGTGATCAGAAATGGCGGCCATTGCCTTTGCATTGAATTTTGCAAGGGCAATTTCCTCCGCATTCCAATCTTGCTCGGGTTTTGGAATAAAAAAATTTTCTTTCTTTTCTTCGTCAGACACAGAAGCTTTAGCTTTTGGATCAGCCACTTCCATGGTAGGGGATTTATATCCCACTAGAATGCTGACCCAAGCACGATGATCTATGTTTCTGATGTACAGTCATCTTTGCCTTCCAAATGGTATAGTTTGAACCATCTAGAGTAGGCGGCTTATTACGAGTATGAGTACAGTCCATAATGACCACTTTCAAAGATCGATCTCAGTATGTCGAGACCAGGCTCTGGTGCCAATTGAAAGAAATTAGCGGCTAGGACTGTTTTCTGGGAACTGACCAACTGTGTGTTCAACCGTGCTTACAGTTGTCCAGACAGTTGTCCTGTCAATTGGCGACGTCCAGAAACTCAGAAACACAGAAACAAACGCAGCGGAATTAAAACTCAGAATAAACACTTCAGCAAGAAATACCTTGCTGGAAGACTTTCATATATTAAAAGCGATCTTGCAGACTACAAGTCGAATGAAAGAAACAAAACAACGAAAAGATCAAAACCTATTCTATCTTGAATAGACTAAACACCAAAAACACTTGAGTTCTTGATGAACAAGAACTTCAAGAAAAAACAAAAGACTCTCTCAAAATACTCTATGAATCCGTGAGTTTACTGATGTGTGGCGGCTTCTTTATATAAGGTTTGGTTGGCCACTACTTCAAATCTCACAAGATCTTCAAGCAACCAATCAACCTTTCCTTTTGAGAGTCCACCTAAAAATAAAGCACCTAAAATACACAAACACTTACCAAAGATAACTATGAGTATGTTAGTCAAGTAAATCCTAATTAACTACAAAATAAATAAATAATTACAACTATATCTAATATAAATAAACTCTAAATATATACATTTATTAAATCAGAATCACAAAGATACAAAACTAAATATAAGAGTATTTCATACTCTTTCACATTGTTATTTCATCGCGGTCCAATATTAAAATTCATTCTCCACATTCCAAACATGGGTGGTCTAAGTCCGGATAGTCAAACAATTGGTCCGAAGATTGATAAATGGATGCTATTCTCGCGTGAAACGGAATCAAAGAACTTGAGATTGACAATTCAAATATGATACCCTACACCCTTGCGTTTTTTCGTGTTCATTGTCGGATTTGAAGCTACACAATTGCAGTTTGGAGCCACCAATTGAATTTAAAGGCTTCAATCATCTCGTTAATCTAGAGTTGGTAAAAGTAAGCATGTCGGCAACCCTACTACGAAATATCCCATTGCTGAAGAAGTTCTCACTCATTTGTTGCACTGACGAAGATGAGATGTTTTTCTATGCTCCGAAACTCTCTTTCTTTTGTATGTTGAAAAGCGGTAAAGTTGATTGGCAGTGGATTGCAAACAAGAAACAACTCAAATATGTGCGGATAGAGTTGGGCATGGAAGTGAAAAATGATGATCCATCGGTCAATATGATGAAGTTTCTTCAGAATATCCTGAAAGCTGAAGAGCTCTATTTGAATGGACGTTCTCTCAAGGTAAATCTAGTCTAGTAGTCACAGTATTATAGAAGTTCTATTATCTACTTTTTTGTTAGTTTTTCTGGAAGAAAGTTTAATGTTTTCTCTATGTTATTTGAAGTACCTAGGTACAAGTGATCCCCACAAACACAAGGACCAAATCCGTTCATCAATTACACTCATTGCGATACGTGATTTCAGATGTGATGATATCAATCAGATTTCATCTGTGCTTTGCTTGCTTAAAAGTTGCCCCGACTTGATGACTCTAAAATTAGAGGCAAGTGTTCTTATTCTTCCCTACAATCAGCCTGCAATTTTTCTCAATAGTTTCCTGTCCCCTTGGAGAGTTATATGTGATTAGTTTATTCCTATTACTATTCCAAATATCGATTTTAAATTTTACCATTATTTTGTAGATCGCTGCATTGGCTAACTACGCGTCATAGAAACAAACGTGGAACATTTGGAGCAATTCAACTGCATGGATGTGAGCTTGGACATGCTTCAAATGGTGATCATTAAATTTATGAAGGGCATCAAGGCTGAACTACTTCTTACAAAGCTTCTACTCGCCCGGTCTACATGTATGCAGAAGATGATCATTCAACAAAGTTGTGAAATTGGTGCTAGCAATTTTTGTAAGATTTCAAGTGAAATATCGAGTTTTCCCCGAGCATCCTCAAGTGCAGAAATTATATACGTCGACCCTCCTGCAGCAGGGGAATAATTTGTGTTTCATAGAACGGACGTATTTTTATATTTATTTTTTATTTCGTTTGAAGTTTTTACTTCCCTTTTGTTTTAAACAGTTAACACTAAAATGAATGTAAAACAAGTTTTTCTTTAGATTTTCCCATTAGATTTTCGTTATGATTCTTGCTCCGAGACTGTATGACTTATTTTAAAACTCATTTTGTTCTTTATCGGCGTGGTGTGGTTCCTTAGGGCCGTGCATTTGGTCATGGTCCTCCAATTTTGAAATATGTTCTGCAAACTTAAAAGCCCATTGCAATTTGGTTACCTATGTTTGTATCATTTTTGCAATTTAGTCTTGTGTTTGTAAATGTTGCAACCCAATTCCTGTGTTTGTCATTTTGTTGCAAATTGATATAAAAACAAATGAAATGTTAGTTTTATGACCCAAAAACAATCATGTGCATTTCACATGATTTTTTTTAAAGGTATAATTGTTATTGCAAGCGTAGGGGGTTCAAGGCACGTGTGTGTTATGAGTAAATAATGGTTGGTTTGTCGTTACCTTCTTCATTAAACGTCAACAATCTCACCATTCCTCCATCAATGGTAGAATTATCTCCCACACAATAAATACCAAATCGCTCGCTTTTCTCCTTCCAAAATGAGCAATTCCCTTCAACCATTCCAGCCATTAGCACATACATTTGAGAAATGACAATTATACCCTTTTAAAAAGTCATGTGAAATGCACATGACTCTTTTTACGTGAAACAAACGGAGCCTAGTATATTTAATTCCTTATTCATTGTTCAACCAATATTTAAATGTTGGCCTTGACTTTGACTCATATTTTCTCCTTAAAATTCTTTTGCTTGCACATAAGTTCTTGGACGTTTCTTTGATGTAAGCAAATGCTATTTATCATACAACGTTCTAATTCATTAAATTTACCAGGAGCCTTTACTGAAAATTGAGATAAACAATCCCACTTTGTTAGCTGGTAATATTGGTCTCAGCTCTGTGCAACTTGTTAAGGTGCTGCCATTTTATTGTCATTTCTATAAATTTTTCTTCATAACCTCATTTTTAATGCTTTCTTATAAATCTTGTTTCCTTCAATTCTTTAGATTGTGCGCCCTCGACGTGCTAAGCACTGCTCAACTTGCGACCGTTGTGTTGAACAATTTGATCATCACTGTCCTTGGGTATCTAATTGCATCGGCAAGGTGATTTGTTGCTTCTATTACTGGTTTCCTATAGGGTAAAATATTCGTGTCAAGGTTTACTAAGCGATTTTAGAGAAAATAAAAATTATGTAGACACCATGAAAAACAACAGGACCTGATTGAATGATCTTAAACATTTTTACAATCAACTTCTCATTGTTTTTACTTGCAAATAATCATGGTTACATGTGTGTGTGTGTGAGAGAGAGAGAGAGAGAGAGAGAGAGATTAAATTTATCTAATGTGATCACCATGCACAGGACCTAAGGATAATATTCATTCTCATTGTACAAATTAGCAACTTCATAATCATCTTTTCAGATGTATAATATGTATACACTTCGGAAGACGATGAAAAACTAAGTTACATTCATTGTTGTGAATATTATTCCCACAGATCTCTCGCAACATCACAACAAATGAATTGGCAAATGCAATGCGCTATAGCTACCTAAGAGGGCCAGGAGGTCGATTCAGAAACCCATACGATCATGGATGCAAAAAGAATTGTTCAGATTTATTGATAAATGGTTACAATGAAGATGAGGAGTATATTGAAGAAAGAACCGAAGAAGAGGAAATTGCCATGATGCAAATTTCTAGAAGTTTGAACCAGCCAAACGGGGTTTTAGGCCATTCTCATCATCAACTCAATGGAAATGGCCATGTCGTTATTGATATGAATAATAATAGGAACACGAAACCAGTTCAAGGACACGTTCATTCTTCAAGTTGTAGCCATAGTAGTAGCAGCCATGCGAAAACTGATTCAGCTCCGTTTGGGTTAGGGTTAGGTCTTTGTCTAGGCAGAAATTCTGCACGGTCTGTAGTTGCATCGTGATTTGGTAAATTATGACTTAGAGCTTACTAAAAGGCTGTATTGGTACCATTTTGTAGTTTATAAATTATAAGCATATTACAATTATATCGTTCTTTTTTGGCCAATACATTGTCAGTACAGCCGCGTAATTTGTTTTTTTTTTATTGTTGTGAGGTTGAAATGGTTGTCAGAAATGCTTTGCGAGATCGACAATGGTTCTGGACAAAGCCAAACAAGTGGAATGTTTTACTTCCGCCGTCTCTTAATCAATGTTATTTTTTCCCCTTGATAAAAAATAAAAATTGACATTCATTTTGGGGACGGAGTTAATTAGAGGAGTTATCAACTGGTCTACCTGACAGTTCCAATTTTACAATCTGCTGTCTTAGTCTCTATGTAGCTTTTGAATCAAGAGTTGTACAATCATTGATATGATAGTGGGAGAGAATTTTGAATTGATTGGTGTTGTGAGTATAAAAGTAAAATAGGAGAGAGAATGAGTGGGGTGAATAGTAAAGATTCTTTGCCATTTTAGGAATAAGACTCTTACTCTGGGACGTACCAAAATGGAAAGTAGGACTCTTACTCGGGGACGGAGGGAGTACTATCTTTTGGCATAATCAATGTACATTGTACAACACATTTTCTTAAAATATTGACAAGTCAACTACAACACTTGTCGGGCTCACATTTTTCCTGCCTGCATTCTTCAGAAAGACCAGACATATACTTGCAACTCAGATTAGGCTACTGCAGGGGAATTTTGCTTGCACTCCAATATTTTATACTTCTGATATTTCATTCATTCTAAGAACTAAGAATATTAAGTAAATTATCATTAACAGCTTTTACAAATTAGCAAGAATTAGTATGTTCAATCAAAGTTTGATTAAGTTTATTTGCAAATGATGCTGGCAGGCACAGTCAAACAAAGTAAAAACATGGCGGTCAAACAAAGTAAAAAAAAAAAAAAACAATGGAGATTAGAAACTGACACTAATAAGAAACACTATCATATAATATTTCATATCGACCTGATATTGATGTTACTACATTTAATATCTAAATACTATTAATATTACTATTACTATAACTATCCTAGAAATTTCATATCAAAATACTAATACTAAAAATCATAGAAACTAAGCTGCTAAATATCCTAACAATAAAGCTGCTACTAATTCCAGAATTCATTTGAGGCAGGGGATGGTGGACAGAACTTGCTGCAATCACAAACACAAGCTGGTGCAGGTGCCGGCGCGGCCGGAGGCGGAGACTCTGGAGTAGCCGGTGCCGGAGCGGAAGGAGGCGGAGACTCTGGAGTAGGTGAGGCCGGAGGCGGAGACTCTGGAGTAGGTGAGGCCGGAGGCGGAGCGGAAGGAGACGGAGACTCTGGAGTAGGTGAGGCCGGAGGCGGAGACTCTGGAGTAGGTGAGGCCGGAGGCGGAGACTCTGGAGTAGGTGAGGCCGGTGCCGGAGCGGAAGGAGGCGGAGACTCTGGAGTAGGTGAGGCCGGAGGCGGAGACTCTGGAGTAGGTGAGGCCGGAGGCGGAGACTCTGGAGTAGGTGAGGCCGGTGCCGGAGCGGAAGGAGGCGGAGACTCTGGAGTAGGCGCGGCCGGAGGCGGAGACTCTGGAGTAGGCGCGGCCGGAGGCGGAGACTCTGGAGTAGGCGCGGCCGGAGGCGGAGACTCTGGAGTAGGCGCGGCCGGAGGCGGAGACTCTGGAGTAGGTGAGGCCGGCGCGGAAGGAGGCGGAGACTCTGGAGTAGCCGGTGCCGGCGCGGAAGGGGGCGGAGACTCTGGAGTAGCCGGTGCCGGCGCGGAAGGGGGCGGAGACTCTGGAGTAGCCGGTGCCGGTGCCGGAGCGGAAGGGGGCGGAGACTCTGGAGTAGGTGCGGCCGGTGCCGGAGCGGAAGGAGGCGGAGACTCTGGAGTAGGTGCGGCCGGTGCCGGAGCGGAAGGAGGCGGAGACTCTGGAGTAGGTGCGGCCGGTGCCGGAGCGGAAGGAGGTGGAGACTCTGGAGTAGGTTCGGGGGAAGGTGGTGTAGGGGTTGGTGGGGTAAAAGGTGGCGGAGATTCTGGAGTAGGGGGTGGTGGAGATGGTGGGGCAGTAGGTGGCGGAGATGATGGGGTGGAAGGTGGCGGAGATTCTGGGGTAGGGGCTGGTGGTGATGGTGGGGTGGAATTTGGGGGAGATTCTGGAGAGGGCGGCGTAGGCGGTGGCGGAGATGGCGGGGTAGGTGGTGGTGGAGCTGGCCCCTCACACGTATCAATAAGCTCACCAGACCATAATAATCTTATGTCTGTAAAATAACCCTCACAATCTTTTCTAAAGTCTACCAGATATGGGCAACAATCATGAAAAGTATATTCATGGTGATAAAAAATCCAAGGTTCTAGAATCCTTTGTTCACAATTATAGAGCACGATGTTAGCATCGTCACAATCGGGATTGCCGGAAGGCGGCAACGCAGGAAGGAGGGGAGGCAGACTAGGGGGAGGCGGAGATAAATCCGGTGGGTATTCAAAAGATGCTGATCTAGCGGCCAAACCATGTTGAACCGCCATTGCAATGCAAAGAAGAACAAGTATTGTGGTTGACTTCATTGTTGGTGTGTGAAATGTTTTTGGGCGTAGGGGCGTCAAGTTTGTGAAGTGAATTTATAGAGTAAGTTGAAACTTTTTTTTTTTTATCTACAATACCTTCCTATTGGCTAATCAGTGATAGACCTATCATATGCATTTTGAGTTATCAGAGAGAGTTGTGAAGTTGCAAATCTAAGTATGAATGAGACAGTTAAACATTTTCAGATAATATCAATCCAACAAGTTTCTAGTAAATCACACTATTTCTTAGTTAATTAATTCATTATCAATTTATTTAGTTTATTAAAAAAAATCATTTATATTAAGGAATATGCTTTATTTGTTTGCATATTACTAATACTACAATTCTAATATTACATTAATACATTTTTTATTTGAGTATGCAATATTTTTTTGTCAGATACAAAAAAAATGTGATTTATTATTCAGGGCATTACAATAGAAATGGACACTTCATATATAGCCAGAACATTTGGGCTATGGTAGATATCTAATGAGTTATAAATCCCTCTCTAAAAAAATGCTTATGTATTTAGATGAACACTAATTTGTATCATTAGTAATCTAGAAGTTAAATGATTTTATCATTTTGAATAGCGATCCAATGATTTAAAGTAATGACCTTATCACTTTGAATCACTAGCTATCAATCACTTTATTAAATAAAATCACAATCTTATTCCGCAATCCAAAAATAAGGGTTGACTTGGTCAACGCGGTAGATATGAAAAGATTACTTCTTTTTTTTTCATTGAATTACAAAAATATTATTATTAATATATTTAATTGTGCATTATTGTTAATTTTTAAACTTTATGAGGATGATTAACTGCTTATAGTTTTTTTTTTTTTTTTCAAAATTCAATTAGCTTGACCAATACTAAAGCTTAAGAAAACTACAACACTCATTTTGAAAGATGAAATATTGAAAAACACTATTGTTCCATCCTCTTTGTTAGGTAGATTTCTGAACTCAAACACCATCTTATATTTCAATCCACAAATGTTATCCCTTGAACAACGAATAAACACAATGTTTTTGCTTTCTCTTTAGTTACGATGGTTTGATAAAATTAAAAAAAAAAAAAAAATGATGTTTCCGAAGTACTATTCTAAAATAGAATGTTACCAAGTACTCCCTTCATTTTATATTACATGTCGTTTTAAGAGTTAATTTTTGTTCCAAAATACTTGACGTTTTACTATTACTAAACAATATTTACTCTTGTTTACATATTGTACCCTTATTCATTAATTATTGGGCTTTGTACTTAAGGGCCCCAACGACCAAATTTTATTCCAAATAAGGACCCAACAGATCAATAATACCAGAGACACCCCTCGCCTACAAAAAGCCTGAATTGCCCTCTTATAACTAACATATAAGAGTCAATTTTTTCACTTTTTTCAACTTTTAAGAAAAAAAAATTAATATTATTTGGTCAAACACTTATAACTGACATATAAGACCAATAATTTACATATAAGAGTAAATTTTTTTTCACTTTTTTCAACATTTAAGAAAAAATATATAATATTATTCGGTCAAATCCCGGTCAAACGCTTATAACTAACATATAAAACCAATACTAACATATAAGAGTCAAAAAAAAAAAAATCACTTTTTTCAACTTTTAAGAAAAAAAATTATAATATTTGGTCAAATCACGGTCAAACACTTATAACTGACATATAAAACCAATAACTAACATACAAGAGTCAAAAAAAATTTCACTTTTTTCAACTTTTAAGAAATAATAATAATATTATTCGGTCAAATCCCGGACAAACACTTATAATTGATATATAAGACCAATAATTAACATACAAGAGTAATTTTTTTTCACTTTTTTCAACATTTAAGAAAAATATATAATATTATTCGGTCAAATCCCGGTCAACCTCTTATAACAGACATATAAGACCAATAATTAACATACAAGAGTAAAAAAAATTCACTTTTTTCAACATTTAAGAAAAAAATTATAATATTATTCGGTCAAATCCCGGTCAAACACTTATAACTTACATATAAGAGTCAATTGTTTATCACTTTTTTCAACATTTAAGAAAAAAATATAATATTATTCGGTCAAATCCCGGTCAAACACTTATAACTGACATATAAAACCAATAACTAACATATAAGAGTCAATTTTTTTTCACTTTTTTTAACTTTTAAGAAAAAAAATTAATATTATTTGGTCAAATCCCGGTCAAACACTTATAACTGACATATAAGACCAATAATTTACATATAAGAGTAAAAAAAAATTCACTTTTTTCAACATTTAAGAAAAATATATAATATTATTCGGTCAAATCCCGGTCAACCTCTTATAACTGACATATAAGATCAATAATTTATATATAGGAGTAATTTTTTTTTACAATTAGAGTCGGCGACATCTAGCTGCTGCGGCTTCGGCTATCGCGTTCTCTACAATACTCGTCGTCTTCTTCTCCAACGGTAAGTCATTCATTCTCTTCTCTCCAGCTCTCTCTCTCTCCCTCCCCCCCTCTCTCTCTCTCTTTCCCTCCCTCCCTCTTTGCGATTCGCTTCTTCCATAATCAAAAACCCCAAAACCGAAAACCCCAAATTCAATAACCCCAAAACTGGAAATTGGAATCTCCTACAAATAAGTACTACTGGGTTTTGAAATTTGATTAATTTCCATGGCACCATTGATGGTATACCAGGTGGTGATTTTTGGTGAAGGAGACATGGTGTATTCGGTGCTTTTTGAGAGTACAAACCAGTCTCACATTGGGTACATACTTGGTTGACTTTAGGTTAGGCTAAACGCAAAAAAAAAAAAAAAAAAAAAAAAAAAAAAAAAAACTTTGGCGATCGGGGCGCGTACGGGTTCACCATCATACGGGTCGTGTCGGGCCGGGTTTGGTAATAAGACATGTTACTTCGGGTCGGGTCCGAGTTTAGTCAAACCCGACCCGTACCCAACCCGTTGGCATCCCTACTGATTGCACACCTAAGTGATTGTTTTAGTAGATTGTACATAAAAATTGTTATAACATAGTGATTAATAAAGTATTCACCCTTTATTTTTAAAACACATTTCATTTGACCTTTTAAGTGCTAATTCCCATTTCAATTTAATCCATTTTTTCGGTCATGTGCAAATCACATGTTTTTTTCTAACGAATTCCGTCAAAGATCCCTAACTTGATCAAATTTTGGCACTATATTCCCCATTTCGTTAAATTTTGGACCATATGCCCTAAACTGGCACTACTCCGTGGAGGTTAAGCCCTATTTTGTAATTTACCCTAAATTTTATGCATCAAGTAAAATAAAAATGTCAAATTTACCTTCTTAAAGTTTGACCCCTATAGTATGACAAAATTGAAAATCCAACCCACAAAACCCTATAATAGCGCTAATTCAAACAAAACCCTATTTTTCTCCACTTGTTTACTTTACTTTTTCGTTTTCTTTTCTCACTCGTCCGGACACCCAAATCCAACCCTAGCGCTCCTCTCTCTCTCTCTCTCATTTTTTTATTTTTTATTTTGTTTTATTTTGCTTTTACTGGGCAAAAACCCTTGTTTAGGCCTTGCTCTATGTTCACTCACCCGTAATTTTGTAAGGGTTTAGCAATGGAGGTCGAAACTTTCAGCTTTAATTCGAGTCTTGCCATGGAGGAGGAGGAGGAGAAGAAGAGGCTGTCTTCTCTTGCTGGGTCTATGGTCGTTGAAACCCTTTTCGCTGCTCAGCGATCTATTGCTGCTTGTCTTCTTATCCTGGTATACATACTTTCTTGCTCTAATCATGATGCTGTTCTTGAACTGCTCTTAATTTTTTATTTTTTTTTTGTTAATTTTAGTTTTTGAGTGAGGGTTTTTTACTCTACGGTTTATAATTGTCTCATTATCTTGCTTCAAAGATCTGTAAATCTCACTTTTTTATGCACATGTATCTTACACGATGCTCGAATCTTGGTTTCGCCCCCCTCAATTCGGTGCAATTTGTTGTTAATTTGCATTGATTTTACTTGGAATTTTACTTTGACTTTTGTTCTTGCTTGAGTTACTTGTTCTGGGAATTTCGATGTTGCGGAATTACTTTAAGAGGATTTGGGATTAAAGAACTGTTTTCGAACGAATTTTGTGTGCTTGATTGACCAGTTTTGGCTTAGATCTGTTTATGCTCTCACTGTAAACGCACAAATTTCCTGAATTATTGTAAATTTCCTGAATTCTGATGGCTTTTTAGTCCAAAAGCTCATATACTCCTCCCAGCATAGCTGTTTATGGTAATGAAGTAGTACTTTCGAATTCTGGTCAAGTTTACTTGTGTATGCCAGCGGCATTATATATTTTGCTTGCAGCTGTCATAAAAGTAGTGATTTTTATGTATCAAGGGCATTTATCCCCAAAACAGAACGGGAAGCAACAAGTATAAGCAGCTGACCAGAAGGGTTACAGAGCAAGAATAAGTTGTCAATAAGTTATAGAGATACAGAGTAAACAAGTTAATTTGGCAAGTAAAACGTTTTTTTTTTTTTTTTTTTTTTTTTATGTATTTAACTTTTCATCAAATTAGTGTGCACTCCTACATTTTAAATCTTATTGGAGAAAGGTGAAAATATAACTTGTGGGGAGTAATATGCTTTTCTGCCCCTCGTACTATGGCCCCAACATCAATTTGACACTCGTACTGCTGAAACACTAAATGTATGATGCGTACTATGGTTTTATTAACAAAATTAACCAATTTACTATTCAGTTGTTAACTTTTTCTAACACACGTTATTTTTCTAACGAGCATTAATTTATTTTAACGGATGTTAATAATTTATGTTAACAAAATTAACTTTTGTTATCTCCATCATCTTCCCAAACCCAACATCCACCCCACCCTTCGCAACCCAACACCGCCCCATCGCCACCGCCACAAACCAGTCACCAATCCACCCAACCAACTCCACCATTGATGGATTAGAAGCATCTCCAACACCAATCGACCTCCTTCTTTGCAAATTAGGATTTGAGCTCCCATTTACACCTTCCACGCCAAAAAAGCTGTACCAATCCCCTTCCTAGCCATGACCGCACCTACCCTAAACCTAGGCGCGGGCCAAGAGCAAGAAAACCTGGGAAAATTCCGGCCAAAAGGCCAAAAATCGAAGCAAAACCGAATCCCGTCACTTTCCCGGTCTGGTCCAGAAAAAATCAATTTCCCGATTCATTAACCGTTGGATCGCCTTCAAATTTCGGGAGAAGGTTCGCGACACCTAGGCGCACATATTGACCGTTGGGATCTGAAAAATATTTACCGGAGAGGGAGATATGGTCGTCGGAAAAAGACTGACGAAAATAAATTTTTAACATTCGTTAAAATAATTTAATGCTCGTTAGAAAAAATAACGTGTGTTAGAAAAAGTTAACAACTGAATAGTAAATTGGTTAATTTTGCTAATAAAACTATAGTACGCATCATACATTTGTTGTTTCAGTAGTACGAGTGTCAAATTGATGTTGGGGCCCTAGTACGAGGGGCAGAAAAGCAGATTACTCAACTTGTGGGACATGTGCATCTTTTCACATGCTCTTTTACATTATCTAAGTTTCGGTAAATTTGCAGGCTGGTGAACTTCTTATTGAGGAATTGACTGAAAATGATCAAAGGTAGTCATTGTTTCCCTCCACTCCCTCTTCTTCTATTTGCATCAATCGTTTGATTTAATAGGAGGTTAAAATGATTGCAGTTTTCCATTGAGCGAGCTTCACAGGAGGGAAAAGCCAGTGGCTGAGAACCAAGATGGTAGTGATACAGAGGATGACGATGATGAGGATGAGGATGCTGTGGAGCCCGATGATGATGCGGGTGATGAAGACTTCTCAGGTGAAGAAGGTGGAGAAGAAGAAGATGATGATGATCCCGAAGAAGCAGCTCCGGCGAATGGTAATGCAGGCAGTGATGATGATGATGATGATGATGATGACGATGACGACGATGATGATGATGAAGCAGATGATGATGACGACGATGAGGAGGAGGAAGACGAGGATGAAGATGATCAACCCCCTACTAAGAAGAGGAAGTGAAGTAAGTTAGCGTTTGTTCTGCGTTTGTTTATGTAGGGAGGGTTGTCTGGTAAGTAGTAGGAAGTGTTAAGTTTAGGTGGGTTCTGTTTTTAATCGGGCGACAGTGTTATAATGTATTTGATGAATGGTTTATTCTGGATTTGTTGAAGTTGAGTATTCATTTAGCATTCACCTTCATTATATCTACTGATTAGTACCAAAATTTAGTAGTAGTTTCTTATTGTCGGTAGGGTTCTATGAAATGAGCCAAACGAGTTGACTCGGTTCGACTAGTGTTGGGTTTGACCGAGTTCATGTATGATTAGTCAACCGTCCACAGATAAGTTGGGGTGGGTGACCATGCAGTTAAGTGGGGGGTCAGCGGTTTGGTTTTGTTTAAACCGCAGTTCAGAACCGGACTAACCAAACCAAATCACTTTGGTTCGATTCAGTTTTACATAAACTATATTAGTTCGATTTAGTTGTGGTCTGAACCTTCCATAACAAACTAGACTCAATTAAACAAAATTGTGGTTTGAAAAAGTCACAGCGAACTAGATCAAGCTGTTAGACCGAACCATTTGACTAAACCAGTTCGCTCAAGCTGTCAGACCGAACCATTTGACCAAACCACATGACCTTATATTACTTATAAATTTGTAGATTGGGTAATATCCACCATTTGATCTTAATAACCCTACATTGTATTAGACTAATTTTAGTCCTCGTTTTGCATCTTATTTTATACTATTCATTTAAATATTTGTTATCTTAACCACAGTTTGAACAATGGTCTGGACCACGATCTAGATCACGAGACGAAACTGAGGTTTGGTTCGGTTCAGTTCGGTTTGAAGTTTTTTATGGTTCGATTTGGTCTAAATTTTTTTCAAACCGACGACTATTGCGAGGTCAAAGGATCTGCATGAAAGATAAAAACAGGGGAGTTGGCTGGTAAAGATTGGTCTCTAAATTGTTTTGAAACGAACCAAACTGAACCATTTACACCCCTAGAATTAAGTCCCTGATAGGCTGATAGTACACGAGACAAAAATACAAGTTTACTTGCAAATCTGTAATAAATTTTTTCTTAAAGTTCAGTCATAAATTTGAAACTTAATATTGCACAAGAAAGTTGTTAACAAGATCAGAAATCAAATAAACAAAAGAGGAATTTCCTCAGTTAGCATGTAATTGTGAGAATAGAAGTATAGATCAGTATAAATCAATACAATGATGAAGAAGCATATGGAAAATAAATGTTCCGACTCCCGACTATGACTATGATTACATGCTCAGTAGCAAATCGTGCATGAGATGAGACCTTGCCTTTATTGCCGTAATATCTTCCATTCCAACTTAAAAGTCGGGCATCATCATCATCATCATCGTCATCTTTATCTTCTTCTGGAAAGGGAGAAGCACAACAGAAATGGATGTAAAGTAATATACAAAATGGAAGGTACACCAGCAAATAATTGATACACGACAAAGACCCCAGAAAATCTTCATCTTTTTCGTACATCATATAAGAAGGATTGGAGCAAACGCCCCTTTGAGTCCTTTTACTTGTCATTTTCACTATTCAGTAACAAATATACGCCTATAAATGAACACGGTAAAAGACTAACTGCTATTCAAATGGAGGTTGAGATTACTGATTAGTACGAGGGTCAATTGACTAAATTGATATTTACAAAGTGTGATTATCTCAGACATGAAGAAATTGAAATGAAAAATATTGATACTTGTCATATACCCCCAAACTTTTAAAAAACCTTTGTTTACATTTCATGAAATTTCCTCGCTCGTCCCTCCTCTGCATTTTGAGCTTACAGATTTCCTTCAAGATACTGATCTTAATTCGAGCTTTTCATTAGAGCATTTTGTGGAGATTATTTACTCTTTAGAAGTATGACACAATTTCGAAACAAACGTTGCGACACTTACTTTGTATCCAAGGAGGAAATAATATAGTTATGCACATATATATTCTTTTTATAGTTTTGGTATTTCTCTTTAAAGGCTTCTTAGTTCTTTGTAAGAAAATATTGGGTAAATATAGACTTTGTTTCAACAATCTGGACCTGGCCAAGATATATTTAAGATTTAATAGCTTCTCCCCGTCACCAAAAGTTTCATTCTTTCATCAGTTTAATAGAGCCAAAACAGAAAGTTCAACACAAATTTCTATTGGACATGAGAAGGACCAAAATTAGATAGAGGCACTTATTAACACAAATCTTATGTTTCATTGTTCTCTCATTCTTTATCTACGAGTCCAAACGACGTTTCATGTTAGCCAACCCCAAACCATTACAGGACTAAGGCAAAAGGACATGTTACTAGAAAACCCGCTATAGCAGTTCAAAGTATCCATTACTTCACATCAAAAATTCTTAGAGGATTTAATCTTCCATTTTGTGTTTGTCGTAATAAGGAATGTTACTTGGACACCAACCCAAACTTGACCCGAGCTCTTATCCAAATCAAGGAAACTTAAACTCCATTTGTTCCAAAATGAATTACTATTTTCAACAAACTAGTACAACACCTGTGCGTGGTGTTGTACTATCATTCCGGGTTAGAGGGAGTATTAAAACTACTTGGGCCAGTATAGGAGAAATGGACCAATTATATCAATTAAAGTACAGAATATAGCATGTATATTCAATGCATAAAATTCACCTGAGCAAAGAACTTACACGCGTAGTTTTTTTTATTAATTATGGCTTCTTCTACCCAAAGTTAAATGGTTTATTATTTTTATAAAATTAAGGAAGTTAACTTTTATGCTTTATTAAGATACTACCTCCGTTTCAAAATGATCTTCTTACTTTTTTCGTCATTACAACTAGAGAACTTTGAGCAATAATTTTAGGTTAGTTATACTAATGAAAATCTAAAACTTGTTATTGATACATTGTCAACAATACTATCAATAACAAGTTTTAAATTTTCATTAGGACAATTAATTAAATCAGCTTAAAAACATCTACAGCAATTGCTTGTATCAATTTCCTCCATTTTATTGTTCCCTCCATTTTGTCAACACCATTTTACTTTATTGATTACCCCAAAAATATAGTATAGCATAAAAATAAATCTGACCTCTAACTTTTAGATGCGGCCAACATGGGGTATTTCCAAACTAATTTGTACGTACAACTTTAAGCATAATGAAAAGGTTTACGGTAAAGTAAACATGCTAATTTGCTAATTAGGGGTGTAAATGGTTCGGTTTGGTTCGGTCTCGGCCATTTTAGAGACCGAACCACCAGTCATCGGTTTGGGAAAATTTCAGACCGAACTGAACCACGAAAAAGTTCAAACAGAACCAAACCAAACCGCCTGTTGTGGAATAGACCCTCCAACACCCAAGCAAATCGCAAGAAATCACCGCACCACAAACAAGCACAAGAAATAATAAAGCAAAGCAAAAGACAGAAGAACACAAGAAATTGTTTACCCAGTTCGTTAATATGTTTGACTACGTCTGGGGGCACTACCAAGCCAAGATCTTGCACTATAATATGTTAAATCTGAGTTACAATGACTATGGGGGCGAAACATTGCTTAAATATACAACCTAGAATAAGACCTAAACCTAAACATAAGAGAAATCCCGAAAATACTGCTATTCCCGAATTCAGTGTCGCGGCACCAGGCGCCCGCCTGAATTAAATTCCTAAAGACGCGAACCTACTGCCTGGATCAGGCGTCCGCCTGGTGAACACCAGGCGCCCGCGCGCTTGCTCCGCCAGATTTTCTTCCCTTTGTTTCCTTAAGATCTCTATTCCAACACCGCCGTGGTTTGGTTTGGTTCAGACCGCGCGGTTCAGTGATGTGGTTCAGACTGCGGTTTAGACCGTGATTCAGATTGTGGTCTAGACCGTGATTCTGATCGTGGTTTAAACCACCATTCAGACCGAGGTTAAAATGACGATTCAAATCATGGTTTAGACTTTGTCGAAAAGAGAAAATATGGAGGTAGATGAATATTTAACGAATAAAGAAATTAAATGAAGCGAACACTCATCAGAATTTTGTTAACTATGTGCCTTAACAAATATAACACTTGATGAAATGAATATTGAATAAGATGCAAAACGAGATTTAAGAATGGTTTAATGTAATGTAGTCTTTTTTTAATATTTCAAAGGTGGATTTTACTTAACATACAAAATATGACTAATATATGCGGTCTGATGGTTCGGTCTGGCGGTTTGGTCTGATGGTTCGGTCTGACAGTTCGGTCTGGTGGTTTGGTCTGGTTTGGTTCGGTTTGGTTTGGTCTGAAGGTCAGACCACAAACCAAACCGAACCGAACCATGCGGTTTACCAATTTTTGAGACTGGACCGAACCACTCGTGCTTAAAAACCGAACCAAACCGTATGGTTTGGTTTGGTTTGGTTTGGTTTGGTTCGGTTCGGTCCCAAACCGCGGTCTGGACCGAACCACTGACACCCCTAATGCTAATAGCATAAATATTTTATTATGATATTCTCACTCCATCAATTGCTAATTGCAAAAGAAAGTGTCATTTGAATTTAATTAACACCCGAAATTAAATTTTATGCTGTATATTTTTGAGGTGATCAATAAATTTAAATGGAGATGACAGAAGAACAGAGGGAACAATACTGGAGGAAATTAAAATTAGTTAGATGTTTCATTTTTCAGCATTTTGTTTTTAAGATGTTTCAAAGGGGAAAAAAAAAGTGTGTCTAGCAGTCTAGGTAGAATAGTTTTGTACTACCTCTGTCCCTAATTGAATGTTCAAATTTCATTCTAAGGGACATAATTTTTTGTACAATTTGGTGGCAAAAATCATATATAATTGTCATGACCCGACTTTAGTCCTAAATGGACCCCAAGTCAAAGCGTGAAAATATAGTATAAAACACAAACTTAACATAGATTACCTGGACATTTAACTTAATATAACTTAACGGTTTATAACTATGGAAGCAAACTACAAGCACTAAGGTGCTACCCACCAGAGTTAAACAATATTCATAATGCCTCAACAAATGTACGACACATAAAGTACTTATGTAATTCACATAATTGATACCTTACTCCATAGGAAGAATTTCCACTTGTCTTGAATGAGTTAGTCAACGTAATATAAACGTTCGATTATTCACACAGAATACCGATTTAAATTCAGGTGAATATTCAGTTTTTATGTATTGTACTAATATTCAGTGTTGTACAATACAAAGTTATATAATAAATATTAGCTACCCAGGAATTAGCTTTAAAAATAAGCATACATAAATAACTTCACTCCATATATGGATAAGAGTACAGGCCAGAGTAGTAACAGCAGCAAATACTTGTACCATAGGCATTTAACAATATTTGCCTCACTAGAATCTTCAAGTGTAAGCTTCATAGCACTCAATTCCAGTGATTTTTATCAATCATACCATTAAACACCTATAATTTATCATAAATCAAGTAAACATACACAAATTAAGGGCTCTTACCTATTGAAGAATTTTCCTCCGATTAAAACTTGATTTCTTGGGTTATACTTGTTGCTCTTGAGGAGATAAACAACTTTTATGAAGACAAGAAAAAGAAATTTGGTGAAGAAAGGGGTCAATTTTGAGTAAGAAGCTTAGAATTTTTCAACCTAGGGCTCCCTGTGTGTGTTTTTGTAGGTGTAGAAATGAGGAAGAGAGTGGGTTTCTACAGGGAATGTCAATGTTATCTCTATCTCTATCTCTATAATAATAATAACAACCAAGTTTGCAAGAACTCCCGCCCAAACTCAGGGGCATTTTCAGCAATTTTGTGAGCAAAAGATGGACAATTTCGGAAAACAAAAAACACACACAAAAAAACATTTGCTTTACCGGAAGAGATGAAGGACGGAAAATTAATGTTGGTTGGCGGTTTCAAAGGTCCCCACGGCGTCATAGAAGCGGCAGCGGCAAATTATAGGCGAAAAGGTATGTCGCTCTCCATTTTCATCCCCTACTTTCACTTTCCCAATCGACAACTCTTCACTCCGTTGTGTACAATCAGGAGCTCTATCATATGTATCATCCCTCAAGGCATTGATACCTATGGAGATGGACCAGATCTAGGATATTTTCATCATGTCCAGTATTAATGATGGTCGTGGCAAAGAATCTCAGCGGCCGATAGGGATGACTTCTATTGGAAGTAGGGTGGATGATGTGTGATTTGGGTGATTGATATTATGGAAAAAATGTTACCGAAATTAGGAGAATCGACCGTTCGAAGCGAATTCAATTCAGAGACGGGCAAAAATAGATATCTTGATTGTGCTGTTGATGATCCATACCGCTTCTGTCGGCGGTAAAGAATGTCGGCGGCGGTTTGATCCAAGCATAAACCGAAGGTGTGTTACTGGACTTACGTGGTCCTCTCTGTTGTTGTTGTTGTGAAGAAAACATTTGTGTGGGGGGTTTTGTGAGGTGCACGGCATAGGAAAGTATTCATATGCTATTTTCTTTTTTCTTCAATGTTCTTTCATTTTCCTTGACAATCTTTTCCTTGAATGTTATTGTAGTATTTGTATTTATTTATTTTTTATTCTGCTGTTTGTTTTCTTATTATTTAAACTAGTGAGTAACCCGTCGGAATTCGACGGGAATAATAAAGTTAATTAATTAAGAAAAACTGATGAAAGGCATTTTCAAACTGAGATAATGGTACAAAATCAAATTAAGTGATCTATATAATACCATATAATTTGCAAGGATATTAAGTGATGAAAGATATTTTCAAACTCAGAATATAAGTTCACCATCTCATTTGCAAGGATATAAAGAAGCCCGTTTAAGGCCTTAAATAACATTTTTTTTGTTGTTTTAGACCCCGCCTCAAGGGGCTTTGCCCTATGACTTTTGTCCGTCTCGCTCCGACGTTCGATTTGATATGCGGTGCGTTCCGCGGTTCATCCGGAGTCAAAAGTTATGACGGTTTCGGCGCACTCGCTGAAATTACTCCAAAAACTTCAACGCGTTAGTGTCCGCATCAATTAGTAATTTAAAACATCAAACATACTTTATTTATAGAATCCTTCATTTTTATTTTTATTTTTATTTTTGCAAAATATGTGGCTCGATATTCTTCACCGAGATATACTGCTACATCACATTTCTTATCTTTAGCCCATATCTTAAAATTCAACTAACTGAATGATTATAATTTCTAATATTTTAATTTAAGATATCCATTATCTTTAGCCTACTAAAATTAAGTAATCATGTTTTCGTAATTTAAGCTCAGAAAATATTTGATTTAAGAAAAAAAAATCAGTTTTAAAAAACTAAATCATTTCCTGAAATAAGTATTATATACATTTGCCTATAGAATAATGCCACGTGGATTTCCACCTCATAATTCCACGTGGCTTAATGAGAAGGCTTGAAATGTTTTTGCTTTTATATATTATATAGATGTGTAGATTTTTACCATTAATTATTAACTTTAATTTTTTTTCACTAAATAACAAAAAAATACAAATTCTCATATAAAAATGAATATGCATGCAAAGTTGACAACATCTACGTCCAAATTAAAGATAACGACTTTTGTCCGTCTCGCTCCGACGTTCGATTTGATATGCGGTGCGTTCCGCGGTTCATCCGGAGTCAAAAGTTATGACGGTTTCGGCGCACTCGCTGAAATTACTCCAAAAACTTCAACGCGTTAGTGTCCGCATCAATTAGTAATTTAAAACATCAAACATACTTTATTTATAGAATCCTTCATTTTTATTTTTATTTTTATTTTTGCAAAATATGTGGCTCGATATTCTTCACCGAGATATACTGCTACATCACATTTCTTATCTTTAGCCCATATCTTAAAATTCAACTAACTGAATGATTATAATTTCTAATATTTTAATTTAAGATATCCATTATCTTTAGCCTACTAAAATTAAGTAATCATGTTTTCGTAATTTAAGCTCAGAAAATATTTGATTTAAGAAAAAAAAATCAGTTTTAAAAAACTAAATCATTTCCTGAAATAAGTATTATATACATTTGCCTATAGAATAATGCCACGTGGATTTCCACCTCATAATTCCACGTGGCTTAATGAGAAGGCTTGAAATGTTTTTGCTTTTATATATTATATAGATGTGTAGATTTTTACCATTAATTATTAACTTTAATTTTTTTTCACTAAATAACAAAAAAATACAAATTCTCATATAAAAATGAATATGCATGCAAAGTTGACAACATCTACGTCCAAATTAAAGATAACGACTTTTGTCCGTCTCGCTCCGACGTTCGATTTGATATGCGGTGCGTTCCGCGGTTCATCCGGAGTCAAAAGTTATGACGGTTTCGGCGCACTCGCTGAAATTACTCCAAAAACTTCAACGCGTTAGTGTCCGCATCAATTAGTAATTTAAAACATCAAACATACTTTATTTATAGAATCCTTCATTTTTATTTTTATTTTTATTTTTATTTTTGCAAAATATGTGGCTCGATATTCTTCACCGAGATATACTGCTACATCACATTTCTTATCTTTAGCCCATATCTTAAAATTCAACTAACTGAATGATTATAATTTCTAATATTTTAATTTAAGATATCCATTATCTTTAGCCTACTAAAATTAAGTAATCATGTTTTCGTAATTTAAGCTCAGAAAATATTTGATTTAAGAAAAAAAAATCAGTTTTAAAAAACTAAATCATTTCCTGAAATAAGTATTATATACATTTGCCTATAGAATAATGCCACGTGGATTTCCACCTCATAATTCCACGTGGCTTAATGAGAAGGCTTGAAATGTTTTTGCTTTTATATATTATATAGATGTGTAGATTTTTACCATTAATTATTAACTTTAATTTTTTTTCACTAAATAACAAAAAAATACAAATTCTCATATAAAAATGAATATGCATGCAAAGTTGACAACATCTACGTCCAAATTAAAGATAACGACTTTTGTCCGTCTCGCTCCGACGTTCGATTTGATATGCGGTGCGTTCCGCGGTTCATCCGGAGTCAAAAGTTATGACGGTTTCGGCGCACTCGCTGAAATTACTCCAAAAACTTCAACGCGTTAGTGTCCGCATCAATTAGTAATTTAAAACATCAAACATACTTTATTTATAGAATCCTTCATTTTTATTTTTATTTTTATTTTTATTTTTGCAAAATATGTGGCTCGATATTCTTCACCGAGATATACTGCTACATCACATTTCTTATCTTTAGCCCATATCTTAAAATTCAACTAACTGAATGATTATAATTTCTAATATTTTAATTTAAGATATCCATTATCTTTAGCCTACTAAAATTAAGTAATCATGTTTTCGTAATTTAAGCTCAGAAAATATTTGATTTAAGAAAAAAAAATCAGTTTTAAAAAACTAAATCATTTCCTGAAATAAGTATTATATACATTTGCCTATAGAATAATGCCACGTGGATTTCCACCTCATAATTCCACGTGGCTTAATGAGAAGGCTTGAAATGTTTTTGCTTTTATATATTATATAGATGTGTAGATTTTTACCATTAATTATTAACTTTAATTTTTTTTCACTAAATAACAAAAAAATACAAATTCTCATATAAAAATGAATATGCATGCAAAGTTGACAACATCTACGTCCAAATTAAAGATAACGACTTTTGTCCGTCTCGCTCCGACGTTCGATTTGATATGCGGTGCGTTCCGCGGTTCATCCGGAGTCAAAAGTTATGACGGTTTCGGCGCACTCGCTGAAATTACTCCAAAAACTTCAACGCGTTAGTGTCCGCATCAATTAGTAATTTAAAACATCAAACATACTTTATTTATAGAATCCTTCATTTTTATTTTTATTTTTATTTTTGCAAAATATGTGGCTCGATATTCTTCACCGAGATATACTGCTACATCACATTTCTTATCTTTAGCCCATATCTTAAAATTCAACTAACTGAATGATTATAATTTCTAATATTTTAATTTAAGATATCCATTATCTTTAGCCTACTAAAATTAAGTAATCATGTTTTCGTAATTTAAGCTCAGAAAATATTTGATTTAAGAAAAAAAAATCAGTTTTAAAAAACTAAATCATTTCCTGAAATAAGTATTATATACATTTGCCTATAGAATAATGCCACGTGGATTTCCACCTCATAATTCCACGTGGCTTAATGAGAAGGCTTGAAATGTTTTTGCTTTTATATATTATATAGATGTGTAGATTTTTACCATTAATTATTAACTTTAATTTTTTTTCACTAAATAACAAAAAAATACAAATTCTCATATAAAAATGAATATGCATGCAAAGTTGACAACATCTACGTCCAAATTAAAGATAACGACTTTTGTCCGTCTCGCTCCGACGTTCGATTTGATATGCGGTGCGTTCCGCGGTTCATCCGGAGTCAAAAGTTATGACGGTTTCGGCGCACTCGCTGAAATTACTCCAAAAACTTCAACGCGTTAGTGTCCGCATCAATTAGTAATTTAAAACATCAAACATACTTTATTTATAGAATCCTTCATTTTTATTTTTATTTTTATTTTTGCAAAATATGTGGCTCGATATTCTTCACCGAGATATACTGCTACATCACATTTCTTATCTTTAGCCCATATCTTAAAATTCAACTAACTGAATGATTATAATTTCTAATATTTTAATTTAAGATATCCATTATCTTTAGCCTACTAAAATTAAGTAATCATGTTTTCGTAATTTAAGCTCAGAAAATATTTGATTTAAAAAAAAAATCAGTTTTAAAAAACTAAATCATTTCCTGAAATAAGTATTATATACATTTGCCTATAGAATAATGCCACGTGGATTTCCACCTCATAATTCCACGTGGCTTAATGAGAAGGCTTGAAATGTTTTTGCTTTTATATATTATATAGATGTGTAGATTTTTACCATTAATTATTAACTTTAATTTTTTTTCACTAAATAACAAAAAAATACAAATTCTCATATAAAAATGAATATGCATGCAAAGTTGACAACATCTACGTCCAAATTAAAGATAACGACTTTTGTCCGTCTCGCTCCGACGTTCGATTTGATATGCGGTGCGTTCCGCGGTTCATCCGGAGTCAAAAGTTATGACGGTTTCGGCGCACTCGCTGAAATTACTCCAAAAACTTCAACGCGTTAGTGTCCGCATCAATTAGTAATTTAAAACATCAAACATACTTTATTTATAGAATCCTTCATTTTTATTTTTATTTTTATTTTTATTTTTGCAAAATATGTGGCTCGATATTCTTCACCGAGATATACTGCTACATCACATTTCTTATCTTTAGCCCATATCTTAAAATTCAACTAACTGAATGATTATAATTTCTAATATTTTAATTTAAGATATCCATTATCTTTAGCCTACTAAAATTAAGTAATCATGTTTTCGTAATTTAAGCTCAGAAAATATTTGATTTAAGAAAAAAAATCAGTTTTAAAAAACTAAATCATTTCCTGAAATAAGTATTATATACATTTGCCTATAGAATAATGCCACGTGGATTTCCACCTCATAATTCCACGTGGCTTAATGAGAAGGCTTGAAATGTTTTTGCTTTTATATATTATATAGATGTGTAGATTTTTACCATTAATTATTAACTTTAATTTTTTTTCACTAAATAACAAAAAAATACAAATTCTCATATAAAAATGAATATGCATGCAAAGTTGACAACATCTACGTCCAAATTAAAGATAACGACTTTTGTCCGTCTCGCTCCGACGTTCGATTTGATATGCGGTGCGTTCCGCGGTTCATCCGGAGTCAAAAGTTATGACGGTTTCGGCGCACTCGCTGAAATTACTCCAAAAACTTCAACGCGTTAGTGTCCGCATCAATTAGTAATTTAAAACATCAAACATACTTTATTTATAGAATCCTTCATTTTTATTTTTATTTTTATTTTTATTTTTGCAAAATATGTGGCTCGATATTCTTCACCGAGATATACTGCTACATCACATTTCTTATCTTTAGCCCATATCTTAAAATTCAACTAACTGAATGATTATAATTTCTAATATTTTAATTTAAGATATCCATTATCTTTAGCCTACTAAAATTAAGTAATCATGTTTTCGTAATTTAAGCTCAGAAAATATTTGATTTAAGAAAAAAAAATCAGTTTTAAAAAACTAAATCATTTCCTGAAATAAGTATTATATACATTTGCCTATAGAATAATGCCACGTGGATTTCCACCTCATAATTCCACGTGGCTTAATGAGAAGGCTTGAAATGTTTTTGCTTTTATATATTATATAGATGTGTAGATTTTTACCATTAATTATTAACTTTAATTTTTTTTCACTAAATAACAAAAAAATACAAATTCTCATATAAAAATGAATATGCATGCAAAGTTGACAACATCTACGTCCAAATTAAAGATAACGACTTTTGTCCGTCTCGCTCCGACGTTCGATTTGATATGCGGTGCGTTCCGCGGTTCATCCGGAGTCAAAAGTTATGACGGTTTCGGCGCACTCGCTGAAATTACTCCAAAAACTTCAACGCGTTAGTGTCCGCATCAATTAGTAATTTAAACATCAAACATACTTTATTTATAGAATCCTTCATTTTTATTTTTATTTTTATTTTTGCAAAATATGTGGCTCGATTTTCTTCACCGAGATATACTGCTACATCACATTTCTTATCTTTAGCCCATATCTTAAAATTCAACTAACTGAATGATTATAATTTCTAATATTTTAATTTAAGATATCCATTATCTTTAGCCTACTAAAATTAAGTAATCATGTTTTCGTAATTTAAGCTCAGAAAATATTTGATTTAAAAAAAAAATCAGTTTTAAAAAACTAAATCATTTCCTGAAATAAGTATTATATACATTTGCCTATAGAATAATGCCACGTGGATTTCCACGTCATAATTCCACGTGGCTTAATGAGAAGGCTTGAAATGTTTTTGCTTTTATATATTATATAGATGTGTAGATTTTTACCATTAATTATTAACTTTAATTTTTTTTCACTAAATAACAAAAAAATACAAATTCTCATATAAAAATGAATATGCATGCAAAGTTGACAACATCTACGTCCAAATTAAAGATAACGACTTTTGTCCGTCTCGCTCCGACGTTCGATTTGATATGCGGTGCGTTCCGCGGTTCATCCGGAGTCAAAAGTTATGACGGTTTCGGCGCACTCGCTGAAATTACTCCAAAAACTTCAACGCGTTAGTGTCCGCATCAATTAGTAATTTAAAACATCAAACATACTTTATTTATAGAATCCTTCATTTTTATTTTTATTTTTATTTTTATTTTTGCAAAATATGTGGCTCGATATTCTTCACCGAGATATACTGCTACATCACATTTCTTATCTTTAGCCCATATCTTAAAATTCAACTAACTGAATGATTATAATTTCTAATATTTTAATTTAAGATATCCATTATCTTTAGCCTACTAAAATTAAGTAATCATGTTTTCGTAATTTAAGCTCAGAAAATATTTGATTTAAGAAAAAAAAATCAGTTTTAAAAAACTAAATCATTTCCTGAAATAAGTATTATATACATTTGCCTATAGAATAATGCCACGTGGATTTCCACCTCATAATTCCACGTGGCTTAATGAGAAGGCTTGAAATGTTTTTGCTTTTATATATTATATAGATGTGTAGATTTTTACCATTAATTATAACTTTAATTTTTTTTCACTAAATAACAAAAAAATACAAATTCTCATATAAAAATGAATATGCATGCAAAGTTGACAACATCTACGTCCAAATTAAAGATAACGACTTTTGTCCGTCTCGCTCCGACGTTCGATTTGATATGCGGTGCGTTCCGCGGTTCATCCGGAGTCAAAAGTTATGACGGTTTCGGCGCACTCGCTGAAATTACTCCAAAAACTTCAACGCGTTAGTGTCCGCATCAATTAGTAATTTAAAACATCAAACATACTTTATTTATAGAATCCTTCATTTTTATTTTTATTTTTATTTTTGCAAAATATGTGGCTCGATATTCTTCACCGAGATATACTGCTACATCACATTTCTTATCTTTAGCCCATATCTTAAAATTCAACTAACTGAATGATTATAATTTCTAATATTTTAATTTAAGATATCCATTATCTTTAGCCTACTAAAATTAAGTAATCATGTTTTCGTAATTTAAGCTCAGAAAATATTTGATTTAAGAAAAAAAAATCAGTTTTAAAAAACTAAATCATTTCCTGAAATAAGTATTATATACATTTGCCTATAGAATAATGCCACGTGGATTTCCACGTCATAATTCCACGTGGCTTAATGAGAAGGCTTGAAATGTTTTTGCTTTTATATATTATATAGATGTGTAGATTTTTACCATTAATTATTAACTTTAATTTTTTTTCACTAAATAACAAAAAATACAAATTCTCATATAAAAATGAATATGCATGCAAAGTTGACAACATCTACGTCCAAATTAAAGATAACGACTTTTGTCCGTCTCGCTCCGACGTTCGATTTGATATGCGGTGCGTTCCGCGGTTCATCCGGAGTCAAAAGTTATGACGGTTTCGGCGCACTCGCTGAAATTACTCCAAAAACTTCAACGCGTTAGTGTCCGCATCAATTAGTAATTTAAAACATCAAACATACTTTATTTATAGAATCCTTCATTTTTATTTTTATTTTTATTTTTATTTTGCAAAATATGTGGCTCGATTTTCTTCACCGAGATATACTGCTACATCACATTTCTTATCTTTAGCCCATATCTTAAAATTCAACTAACTGAATGATTATAATTTCTAATATTTTAATTTAAGATATCCATTATCTTTAGCCTACTAAAATTAAGTAATCATGTTTTCGTAATTTAAGCTCAGAAAATATTTGATTTAAAAAAAAAATCAGTTTTAAAAAACTAAATCATTTCCTGAAATAAGTATTATATACATTTGCCTATAGAATAATGCCACGTGGATTTCCACGTCATAATTCCACGTGGCTTAATGAGAAGGCTTGAAATGTTTTTGCTTTTATATATTATATAGATGTGTAGATTTTTACCATTAATTATTAACTTTAATTTTTTTTCACTAAATAACAAAAAAATACAAATTCTCATATAAAAATGAATATGCATGCAAAGTTGACAACATCTACGTCCAAATTAAAGATAACGACTTTTGTCCGTCTCGCTCCGACGTTCGATTTGATATGCGGTGCGTTCCGCGGTTCATCCGGAGTCAAAAGTTATGACGGTTTCGGCGCACTCGCTGAAATTACTCCAAAAACTTCAACGCGTTAGTGTCCGCATCAATTAGTAATTTAAAACATCAAACATACTTTATTTATAGAATCCTTCATTTTTATTTTTATTTTTATTTTTATTTTTGCAAAATATGTGGCTCGATTTTCTTCACCGAGATATACTGCTACATCACATTTCTTATCTTTAGCCCATATCTTAAAATTCAACTAACTGAATGATTATAATTTCTAATATTTTAATTTAAGATATCCATTATCTTTAGCCTACTAAAATTAAGTAATCATGTTTTCGTAATTTAAGCTCAGAAAATATTTGATTTAAAAAAAAAATCAGTTTTAAAAAACTAAATCATTTCCTGAAATAAGTATTATATACATTTGCCTATAGAATAATGCCACGTGGATTTCCACGTCATAATTCCACGTGGCTTAATGAGAAGGCTTGAAATGTTTTTGCTTTTATATATTATATAGATGTGTAGATTTTTACCATTAATTATTAACTTTAATTTTTTTTCACTAAATAACAAAAAAATACAAATTCTCATATAAAAATGAATATGCATGCAAAGTTGACAACATCTACGTCCAAATTAAAGATAACGACTTTTGTCCGTCTCGCTCCGACGTTCGATTTGATATGCGGTGCGTTCCGCGGTTCATCCGGAGTCAAAAGTTATGACGGTTTCGGCGCACTCGCTGAAATTACTCCAAAACTTCAACGCTTAGTGTCCGCATCAATTAGTAATTTAAAACATCAAACATACTTTATTTATAGAATCCTTCATTTTATTTTATTTTTATTTTTATTTTTGCAAATATGTGGCTCGATATTCTTCACCGAGATATACTGCTACATCACATTTCTTATCTTTGCCCATATCTTAAAATTCAACTAACTGAATGATTATAATTTGCTAATATTTTAATTTAAGATATCCATTATCTTTAGCCTACTAAAATTAAGTAATCATGTTTTCGTAATTTAAGCTCAGAAAATTTGATTTAAGAAAAAAAATCAGTTTTAAAAAACTAAATCATTTCCTGAAAATAAGTATTATATACATTTGCCTATAGAATAATGCCACGTGGATTTCCACCTCATAATTCCACGTGCTTAATGAGAAGGCTTGAAATGTTTTTGCTTTTATATATTATTAGATGTGTAGATTTTACCATTAATTATTAACTTTAATTTTTTTTCACTAAAATAACAAAAAATACAAATTCTCATATAAAAATGAATATGCATGCAAAGTTGACAACATCTACGTCCAAATTAAAGATAACGACTTTTGTCC
>JAOWBW010001566.1:0-93540 GCA_026119855.1 Campanula takesimana | reverse complement strand
CTTTCTGAAATTGTTGAGAGGCCAAACACAAAGAGCAAATGGACATCTTTCTCAAGTGTCTCAAGATTGATCTCCGCACCCACCTAAGTGGGGCTTGCTACTCCGAATTCTCCAAAATGTATGAGGCGGGGGTACGCATGGATGACTTGCTCAAGGAGATTAAGAAGGCCACTCCTACTTACCGCTACAAGGCCGCTTCCAACTCCACAAAAAAGACCTCGGTCAACGCCGTCACTATTGACAAGGGAAATTACAATAAGGTTCCTCCACCTCAAGGGAAGAAGTCCCGAAGTGACCGTGTCTACACGCCTCTCCAAGGCATGACTCAAACCGAAGTATTCGAAGTCCTCAAGGCAAAGGGTCAAGTCACACCCGTGCAAGGGTACCAACCCAAGGCGGTCCACCCCAATCATGCTCACCACAAATATTGTGGCTACCACCAATATAGTGGCCACACCACCGAGGATTGCTTCGTTCTCCGCAATGTCATTCAAGATCTCATAGATAAGAAAGAATTTGTAGTGGCTAATGACGAGCATGTCAATGTAATAGAGATAGGAGAACTCGAGTGGACCACCCATTCAATCCCAATTGTGAATGGGGGCCCCAATGTTATAAATAAACTTGACAATTCTTGTTATGTAGTGACTTACGATGAGGTAATGAGGGAAGTACTAGAGAATAGGAAAAAGAAGCAAGATGGGAACGTCAACATGCTAACTCGATCCGGTCGAGTCATAGCAAGCAACCCTTCCACTGCCGCACCAAGCTCCTCTTCTCAAAGGCCGCAAGCTCGCGACACTCCCGAAGACCCTCTACTTGTCCAACTCAAGAAAACTCAAGCCAACATTTAGAAACACCGAGATCTTGTCATCCGCAATCTCGATGATACATCAGTTTCTCCCGATACTACTCCCGAGGACCACACGGCAATGATCGGTCACATTCATTTTGGCAACGTCATCACCTTTGCCGATATGGACCTTCCACCATTTGGTTCCGATCACAACGAGGCTATTTACCTCAAAGTACGAGCAAGGGGGAGGCCCATCTCAAGAGTCTTAGTGGACGGTGGTTCCGCACTCAATCTCATGCCTGGCAGAATCATGGGCATACTGGGGCTTAAGGATTCCGATTTGAAGCCTTCTACTCAAGTAATCCGAGGTTATGACAGCACCGCCCATACAGTCATGGGCATGATCGAAATAGACATCGAGTTTGGAAGCATGGTCATGTCCGTTCCATTCCAAGTGCTTGATATCCCGGCCTCGTTCAACTTGCTTTTGGTCGACCATGGATTCACAGTGCTAATGCCGTACCGTCAACTCTCCACCAATGTGTCAAGATCCGAAATGGTGATGAAATAGTGACCGTCATGGCTGAGAACGTCACTATCCACAGAAAAGGTGAGCCCGTCCACCAAGTTCAGCATGGTTTACCAGACTCCACTCTCTCCGGCGTCTCAATCAACGCCATTGACAAAGAAGGGGGAAACGGATCATGGACCCCCAGCAATCACAAAGTCCTCCGCATGATGAGGAATATGGACTACTTCCCTGGTTTAGGCCTAGGGAAATATCAACAAGGAATCCTACATCCTGTACGAGTCCCATTCGTCAAGAACACAGTTGGTTTGGGGTACGAGCCTTCCAAAGAAGACTTGAAACAAGAGCAAGCAATCAAAAGCGAAAAGGCCCGAGCTCGTAAAGAAGGCCGTCGTTATGAGGTCCCTAATCTAAGGCCTTACCGCAAGACGTTGAATGGTTATTTTGTCCGCCAAGGGGAAGACGTTCCATACATGATCTTTCCCGAACCGTGGGTTAACAATAAGGGTGTCAAAAAGCCCGGCCTCGAAACCTTCTCAGATTGTGAGATCCAGAAATCCGAAAGGGAACCAACTCCCATATCGCCCCGTGAATGGTGGGGAAGGAAGATGACTATAGAATCCGAGACAGAAATCATCGTGGGGGAAGAACTAACAGATTTAACCTCCATGTTCGAAGAGCTTGCCATGATGAATGAATGCCAAGTCAACGCCATCCATGACACCGTCATCATGAACGAGACTATCAGCGAGATCCCGCCAAGCTCCGAGCCGATCAACAATTGGTATTCAACAAGGGGACCCGTGGTATCCGAAGAATTCTTAGTCCAAGAAATGGGTTGCATACCCCGCACAGCAACAAAGGAAGAGCGGCTCACACTTACTTTCGAGTCCGAGAGTGTCTCTAATACCCTCACCCAAGAGGATTTGGAGGCCATAGCCGAGCGTGTGTTTCCTTTCTTTGCTAATGAAAAATTTGATATTTCCGAGTACCCTGAGATTGCAAACATCATAAATGATGAATTAACTAATAATGAACTTAACGAACAAGTTAATAACGATTCAAATTATGATGAAATAGACCACGAAAACACAACATACTTAAATGAACTTGCTCAACAAGTCCGTAGTCGTGGTGAGAATGGTCCAAAGGCTGACGAAGAATTGCATGTTGTTAATCTGGGTACCGAAGAAGAGCCAAAACAAACTAAGATTGGAAGCTTCTTCAAGGGGGACGACAGAGACAGATTGACTGCACTACTACAGGATTTCGTGGATGTGTTCGCATGGTCATACAAAGACATGCCGGGTTTGGACAGAAAGGTAGCAGAGCACAGGATTCCGATCAGAGAAGATGCCAAGCCAGTAAAGCAGAAGCTCAGAAAGATCAAGCCAGAATGGTCTCTGCAGGTCAAAGAAGAGATTGAGAAGCTCCTCAGTGTGGGTTTCATCAAGGTTATCGAGTATCCGACATGGTTAGCCAACATCGTGACAGTCAGGAAGGCAAACGGCAAGGTTCGAGTTTGTGTGGACTTCCGGGATTTAAACAAAGCTTCCCCAAAGGATGATTTTCCACTCCCTAATATCGACATGCTGGTCGACTCCACTGCTACCTATGAGGTTCGCTCATTCGTGGATGGGTTCGCTGGGTACAATCAGATTCTCATGGCCGAAGAAGATCAACACAAGACAGCCTTCACAACACCGTGGGGTACCTTTTGCTACACAGTCATGCCATTTGGGTTAAGAAACGCTGGGGCTTCCTACCAAAGAGCCGTGACAGACTTGTTCCACGATATGATTCACAAAGAAATTGAGGTCTATGTGGACGACATGATCATTCACTCCAAAGGGACCGATGGTCAACATTTAATCGATCTCCGCAAGTTCTTCGAAAGGCTTCGTCAACACAAGATGAGGCTCAACCCTGCAAAGTGCACGTTCGGGGTTATCCGAGGCAAAGTTCTTGGTTATATGTCACTGAAAGGGGAATTGAAGTAGACCCCTCCAAAATCAAGGAAATCATTGACATGTCTCCTCCAAGGACACAGAAAGAGATCAAAGGTTTCATGGGCAGACTACAGTACATCAGTCGGTTTGTGCACCAACTCACTTCCATGTGCGAGCCAATCTTCAAGCTACTCAAGAAGAATGTGGCTCTAGAATGGACCGACGCGTGCCAAGAATCCTTCGACCAAGTGAAGCATTACTTGACGTGCCCTCCTGTTCTAGTTCCGCCGCACAAGGAGAAACCTCTGTTGCTCTATCTCACTGTCAATGATGAAGCCCTAGGGGCTATGTTAGCACAAGAGCAACGAGAGTCCACAAAGGAGAACGCCATTTATTTTGTCAGTCGCCGATTCCAAGGAGGCGAAAAGAACTACTCTGTCTTAGAGAAGTCATGTGCAGCATTGGTTTTGGTCACTCAAAAGCTCAAACACTATATGGAAGCTTTTCCGATCAAGCTAGTAGCAAAGGTGGACCCGCTCCGCTACATCTTCGAGAAGCCTTTCATGTCAACAAGAATAGCCAAATGGTACTTCATGCTCGCCGGCTATGATATCACTTACGTCACACTAAAATCCGTCAGAGGGAAAGTGTTCAGTGACCAGCTTGCCGAATTCCCGTGTGACGAAGTGAAGGGGGAAGACGTACAGTTCCCCGACGAGCATTTAATTTGTACTGCAACCGAGGAAAATAAGTGGCAACTTTTTTTCGATGGCGCCGCCAATAAACACGGTTTTGGTATAGGAATATTGCTTGTCGATCCAAAAGACATCTACACTCCCATTGCCATCCGCCTGGAATTCGAAGCTACCAACAACATTGCCGAGTACGAAGCATGCATAGCAGGGCTCGAAGCAGCTCTCGAAAGAAACGTCACGGAACTAGTGTTCGGCGACTCTTTGCTCCTTATCAATCAGCAATCGGGAAAGTGGCGAACCCAAGACCCGACTCTCCAACAGTATGGTTAGCACCTTGAAGAACTGGTTGAACAATTCCAAGAGATCACTTTCAACTACCTGCCAAGGGATAAGAATCGCTTCGCCGATGCACTGGCCACTATAGCTTCATTAGTCGAAATGCCCAAAGGGAAAATGGTGAAGCCCTTCAAAATTGCTCGAAGGAACAGTCCGGCATATTGCATGAGTATCGAGATCAACGAGATGCAAACAAACTCTCCGTGGTATTCGGATATCATGAATTTCCTCAAAGATGGCACTTATCCCGAGAATAGCAATAAGAAGTCTCAAGCAGCTCTGCAAAGGCTAGCCTCTCGGTACGTACTGATTGGGGACCGAGTCTATAAAAGGCACCACGACGGGATCAATCTCTTATGCGCCAATGAGGCTGAAGCTCAAGAGATAATGTGTGAAGTGCACGAAGGAGAATGTGGACCCCACATGAATGGGTTTATGCTAGTCAAGAAGATACTTCGCATTGGTTACTATTGGAGCACTATGGAACGAGACTGTATCGAGAAAGTCAAAAGGTGTGCCAAGTGCCAATTCCACGCTAATTTGCAACATGCTCCACCCTCACAACTTTAAAACATGGTCACACCTTGGCCTTTCTCTTGTTGGGGGATAGACATCATCGGTAAAGTTCATCCTGCCGGGAGTAATGGGCAGTCATTCGTCCTAGTGGCAGTCGACTACTTCACAAAGTGGGTCGAAGCACAAGCCTATCGGACCCCCAACGCAAAGAAAGTGGCCGAATTTGTAAAGATTAATATCATGTGCCGATACGGCGTGCCTCATGAAATCATTTCCGACAACGGCTCTCACTTTGAGAAAGAAATGGATGCACTTTTGGTAGAATACAAGATCACCAAGCACAAGTCATATCCGTACCGTCCCCAAGCAAATGGCGCGGTCGAAGTAGAAAATAAAACCATCGAGACCATCGTCAAGAAAATGGCCTCAACAGGAAGGGATTGGCCCGAGAAGCTACCATTAGCATTGTGGGGCTACCGCACATCAATACGGTCCGCAACAGGAGAAACTCCTTATGCATTAGTCTATGGTTCTGAAGCCGTACTCCCTATCGAACTTGAAGTCCCATCTCTACGGGTCCTCCTCGAGAATCAAGTCAACGAGGTCAACTGGATGCAAAGTCGATACGAACAGCTAGCCTTACTCGACGAGAAAAGGTTAAGAGCACTCGAACGCACGAGGGCGTATCAGCAAAGGATGGCAAGAGCTTTCAACAAAAAGGTGAAGCCTCGAAACATCAATGTGGGAGATTTGGTCTTAAGACAACATCCTCCTAATGCCATGAATCCCCTGGGGAAATGGGGACCCCGATGGATCGGTCCGTACGTGGTCAAAAAGATACTAAGCGGTGGTGCAGTCCGGCTCGTGGATTTAGATGGTGACCAGCTGCCAAAGGAGGTCAACCTCGACAAGCTCAAGAGGTTCTACGCTTAATAAACAAAGACCATAAAAAAAAATAAAAAAAAAATCGCTCGCTAGGTTGAAAACCCGCAAGGGCGGCCTAGGCAAAAATTAGAGCACGTGCAAAAAAGAAGCCCGCTAGATTGAAAACCCGAAAGGGCGGTCTAGGCAAAAAACAGGGTGCACAAAAAAAAAAAAAAAAAAAATAAAATAATAATAATAAAAAAATGGTCTTTGTTTGTTTGAACTACGAAGACCTGAGCCTCCCAACTGGAGGAACGTAGGCAACCTTCGGGTGCGGTCTAAAACATATCAAAAATACCCAATTCACTTCAAATAACAAAATGCAATTCTTATTCATTCAATGAACTATTCAAACCATTACAACGGATTTATTGAGCAACAAAATACATCAAAATATTAAATCCTAAAACAAAGTGGTCTAATTGCAATCTCTTGGGGTACAAAGAAAAATCTAATCTTTCTTAGGTTTGGGAACCCATTGTTTCTTGTTATGTCCTTTAGTCTTCTTGGATGGGGACGGGACATTCTTGGGACCGCCAAGACGGGAGAAAACGCTAGGACGGGACGGAGCTTCATCAACGGCCTTCCCTTTGCCCTTATCAAGCGGAGCCTTAGCGGGGACAACCATGGGACGCTCCCACACATAGGAGGAATTTCCTTTACCTTTCTTCTTCTTGGGAAAAGGACGGGGTCTATAGTCCCGCACATGAGCCACCGGTCTCACGGGGTCAACAACATCGTCATTGGGCCTTCCCAAACGATCAAAAACGCTCGGACGCTTTCCACCATCGGGACGGAACCCACAGCTGGAACGGCATTCACCACTGGAACGGACTTCTCACCCTCGGGGACGAAAACCTTAACTTCAAAGGAGAAAGTCATTGGGGCCATTATGACAAGAATTTTGTGGTTAAAGAGGAGAAAGTGTTTGCAAAAGAATGCTGTGTGACCATTCTGGTCGAAAATGGTTCAAAATTTATAGCTGTTGGAACATTCTGATCAGAAAAAGAAAGGGGCTGTAATTCAGCAGGCCAGAAGCGCGCGCCTCCGACCAAGGCTGCACAACGCACGCGCCTCCCACAAGCAAGGCCCGACGCGCACGCCTTTGACAACAGTTCAGACAGAAACATCCCTTGTCAGTTCAGAACAGAACCCAAGCACTTCAACATATCCAACCTGCAGCAAAATCAAATCCCAGCAATAAAAAGGAGTTCAAGCATCGACAACAAGCACCCTTTGGGCACACATTTGTTTGTAAAGAGTCGACATCTAAGATCGAGTCGTTAATAGAACATAAAAATGAGTAGTAAAATAAATAGGATTATAAATACATGTTAAATGTTATTACAGGCAAAAGTAAAAGTGTTTCAACCCCTCATCCTCTCAGCCACAACAGCTCGGGTACGTCATCACCAACACTGTGCTCACCCCCTGCTACCGCTCTCGGTCTCCTCATCGTCATCATCATCCTCATCATCATCATCATCCTCAGACTCAGATGTCTCAATCACAACATCAGGACGGGTCCTCTTGGCAGCTCTCCCTGATGAACTGGCGCCGCCCCGGCTCTGGCTACCCTCTCTGCTCAGGCTCCTACTATGGCTACCTCCGTGGCTCAGACTCCTGCTCAGCGACTGCCTCGCTGAAGAGACAGCCTCAGCAATGTCCAGTGCCGCATCCCTGCAACCTCGTCCCATACCCCGAGCACCTCGGGCAGCTCCTCTCGCAGCACCAGAGACAGCACCGGCAGCACCTCTAGTCATGGCAGCAATATCCCTGCACAGCTCCAGCACCCTCTCCTCCAGCTGGCGGAGCCTCCCCCTCATTCCTTTGTTCTGCCTACCCAAGTGCCTATAAGCAGCTACGGGCACCTGTTGCAACAAAGAACAGGGAAAAGAAATTACATCAATACAAAGGATAGAAAAAAAAGACTGGAACTGAGAAAATGCAAAGATGGTCAGAAAAACATACCACAGCAGCCTGAGCGGGAGGCTCTCTCTCCGGTGACATATCCTCGGGAACAATCTCCCTCTGCTCCTCAAAGACCCCGAAGTTTGAATAAGTGTAGTAGGGAGGAGGCAAAGGAGGATCGAAGCAATATCCAGCACCGGTGGGATAAAATCGGGCCGAAGTCTGCGGAGCAACATGTGTCTCCCTCGGATCAGTGAACATGAAACCCTACTGGAGGTTGTGCTCCCGGAATAAACCGTAATCCTGCTCCAGATGAATGAAAGGGACAGCATCAACCCCCGCAAGATAGACTGCCCGGTCTGCCTCTGAAAGAGCCCTTCAATTACGAGGATAGAAAGGCGGAACATCAGGAACCGCTGGCCTAGGAGGGTGGTGGAAGTCCGTCACCTGACCACCATGCTGCCAAAACACTCTCTCTCCAAGGTACATCGCCATACACTCCACTGAGCTCATCAGGAGCCTCGAACGGGTGGGAATCAGGGTATGCTCAATAAAGGCATAAATAGCTCTCCACGGAAACAAAGAAAAGGCGACAGCCTCCGGCCTCAAAGAATCCAAGTGGCGCCGAGCTGAAAGCAGGCTGATGGGAGCAGTGCCGGTCCTCACGTTCCTCTCCCTATATGACCACCTCACGCAGTCCGGATACTGGGGCTGACCTTCTCTGTTGACCTTAAAGTCCCTCAGCTCTAAGACAGCAAAGGCCCATAGCTGCAGAACAGAGGCAAGAGCAGAATTAAATGACAGTTCAAAGATACAGTAAAGCAATGACAAGAAGGCCGAAAAGAAAAAGGGAAAGCAGGATACCTCCCACAACAGGCTGAAACCCGTGACCGAGCTGGTGGTCGAGCGGCTAGTCAGATCCATACCATGATAACAAGCAGCCAAGCCCGCTGCACCCCAGTTGTAATGACCGGCCTGGTCCAAGTCTACCAACAAGTCAAGCAAAGCCAAAGAGGCCGAGGACCCTCCACTAGCAAACAGGGTATGAGACAGCAAGTACCATATAAAACAACGGGCCACAGCATCTACCCGCTCAGCAGTGACACCCAGAGGCTCAGCTGCAAGAATGCTAAAATACCGGCGGATGCTCCCCCAAGTGACCCGGAAATTCTTCACCGGGAAGCCACAGTCAACGAGAGCCAACAGCTCGTCGGCAGTCCTAAGGGTCCCCCTCAAAACGCAAGGGACAGGCTCCCCCGCAAACGGCAGACCAGTCAATGCCGTAAAGTCTGTGGGCGTCATCGTGACCTCTCCCATGGGCAAATGAAAAGTATGGGTGGTGTCCCACCATCTCTCTCTCAAAGCCTGAATAACGTCCGGGTCATTTTTCAGTGCCGGCAGACTAATGATAAAAAGGCCAAAGTGGGTAGCCTGAACTCGAGCCCTCACATTTTCGGGCAATTTGTTCCAAATGGCCACTGGACCATGAGCTCCGCCTCGAATCTCCGATAGGCGGCTCCACTCCTGAAAAAGAACAAGGAACAACAAAAATTTCATCAGCATGACTGCTAGAAAAAACGGATGAACTCAACACAGAGATTTCAATGGCAGAACAATGTACAAGCAAGTGTGTGAACATGAAAATGGACATCCCAACATGTTTCTTACAACAAATCAGCAACAACAAACAACATGCAAAGAATGATCAATAAAGCTGCTGCAGCAATATTTCGGGTAAAGAAAACAGAACTTCATGAAACCCGAAATCGACAAGAAGGGTGAGGCATTCTTACCAAACCCGAAGTCACGAAGTGAGAAATGTGGGTATGAGGCCGGAAAGTAAGCAAGCTCGGGTCCATAGCTTCAACCCCAATTTCGGGCTCCTCGCCCTGTGGCATCTCAAACGGAGGTGATTGCTGACGATCCGACATCGTTTCTTTGACGGAATTGATCCTAGAGCAGCAAGAAAGTGTTTTGGGGTGATTTCTCTACTAAAATTGGGCTTGGAATTTGGAGGGTTCTTCAATTTTTTGAACACTGGCCGAAAACAGCGAACAGCCTGTTTAAATATGCTGAACTTATGCGCCAGGCGCGCGCCTCCCGACATACTCATCCGCGGCGCGCGCGTCCCACAACGAGGCACAGACGCGCGCTCTTCCCATCATCAGGCAGGTTCAGAAGCAGTTTCCCATGCAAGAATCCATGCACCGTATCAAGGTTTCCCCACGGATTCCGAACTCCCTAAGTTCTGTCACGGGTGCCACACCCCCCTCAAGAGTAAATCTCAACATTTCATCCCCAGCAGGAACATTTTTCTGGTCGCGGTCAACTGTGCCCGCACCCTACAATTCAAAAAGTCAAGTGTGACTCCAAGTGGCACGAGACTTCAAAGCAATACCTCATCAACGGATTTCACTAACGGATTCGTCAACAAGGGTTCACCAACGGACTCATCCAAGGGATTCACTAACGGATTCATCAAACGGATTCACTAACGGATTCGTCAACAAGGGTTCACCAACGGACTCATCCAAGGGATTCACTAACGGATTCATCAAACGGATTCACTAACGGATTCGTCAACAAGGGTTCACCAACGGACTCATCCAACGGATTCACTAACGGATTCGTCAACAAGGGTTCACCAACGGACTCATCCAAGGGATTCACTAACGGATTCATCAAACGGATTCACTAACGGATTCGTCAACAAGGGTTCACCAACGGACTCATCCAAGGGATTCACTAACGGATTCATCAAACGGATTCACTAACGGATTCGTCAACAAGGGTTCACCAACGGACTCATCCAAGGGATTCACTAACGGATCCATCAAACGGATTCGTCGACAAGGGTTCACCAACGGAGTCATCCAAGGGATTCACTAACGGATTCATCAAACGGATTCACTAACGGATTCGTCAACAAGGGTTCACCAACGGACTCATCCAAGGGATTCACTAACGGATTCATCAAACGGATTCACCAACGGATTCGTCAACAAGGGTTCACCAACGGACTCATCCAAGGGATTCACTAACAGATTCATCAAACGGATTCACTAACGGATTCATCAACAAGGGTTCACTAACGGACTCATTCAAGGGATTCACTAACGGATTCATCAAACCGGTTCACTAACGGCCTCATTCAAAACATTCAGCCAGCAGGTTCACCTAACGGATCATGCCACCCCCTCTATCAACAAAAGCCGCTCACACAGGGAGCGCACCACTATCTCTCGCAATTTCGAATTCCTGCTTTCATCGAGTCTTTGCTTTTTCTTGGTGATGTCCTCGGCGGGTGTTTTTAACTTTCGTCGACGCGTTTTGCTTTGCAATCCACGTCGCCGAGGGGCTCTGTAGACACCCCGCCTTGGACCGCTCACCCCGATTGCACATTTGATCTTGTGTTCCTCCCTATTTTAAGTGTTTCTCGTTAGTTTCTGTCACTTCCGTTAAGTTCCTGACTGACTTCGTTAAGTCCAGGGACTAAACTGAATGACAGGGCTGACTTTCTAGTCCATTCTGTCAAAATTGCCTTCTCTGAGTCGCGCGCCTCCCACCCCCAAAGCAGGAAGCGCGCGCCTCTGGGCGTCAGTTACAGATTTCTGGCCAGGATTCCCTCCCTTGCTCAATTTACAGGATTTTGCCCGGGAAGGATTTCTTGGTGACTGAGTTTTGGCACCAAAAACACCCCTCTTTCACCTATAAAAACCTCTCTTTACCTCCATTTTCAAGGATCGAAAACTTAGACCGAAGATTGAACTTACAAAAACTATACCAAAATCACTTTCTAAAGGTTCTCTAAGGATCTCATCAAGCAATATTTGAAGTTCTTCAAATTGTAGGTAAAAGTCCATCCTTTCTTTCTTTTCTACTTCATCTCCTCCCTCTCTTTTACTCTAATCAAATGTGCAATCACCCAAATCATTTTGGGACATGACTCTAATGATCACCTCATCTCATTGAGGTTGGTTAAGGAGTTATCTCCTACATTCCAAATCCTACTTTAAACCCCCCCTTTTATGACTTAAAGAAGAAGAAGAAGAATATTTTCATTCATGTAGATTTTGATCAAGCAAGACCAACTTAAGTTGGGCGAGATGGGTGTTTCGGTACTTCCCATCTCGTAATCTAACCCCCGAACCTCAAAACAAAGAATCTCTGTTTTCGTAATCAAACTTAGGCTACAATAAATAGGTTTTTCTTATGTTCCTCAAAACATAGGTGGCGACTCTAAAACAAGTTAGACATCCTAGGATAATTCACTGCTCGAGCCTAAAGCCGTGGGTCCCCCGGGGTATCTACAGGTAGGCGGGTTGGTAATTCTCTAAAGGCTTGATAAGACCTCTCTTGACTAACACGTCAAAGACCTTCCCCATGGGCATACCAAAATCATCAAAATGCTCCTTTTGTTGTGGAGCCCCATTCCTTGTTACGGCTTGGACATCTAGCGGGACCTTTTTCTGGACCATATTCACTTGGCCGACGGCCTCCTTTCCACCCCTAGGAGGCGCAGGCGCAGTAGGAGCCTTGTAGCGGAAGGAGTTGTTGTTGTTGGTCTTTGGACTTTCCTTTGGCGGCACATTCCCAGTGAACCCTGCTTCGTACCTTACTCCGGCGTCAACCATTTCCCGAAAATCAGGGAAGTAACCATTACCTATAGCTGCTTTCATCTCCGGTAGCAAGCATTTGTAGAAAATCTGCTTCTGTTCCTTTGCTTTTGGTGGGTATTGGACCTCACACAACCGATGATTCCACCTCTTGTAAAAATCATAAATAGCCTCGCCGGGCTTTTGCATAGTGTTCTCAAGGTCGGTTCGATTCACATGCCAATCCAAGTTAGCTTGATACTTCTCACAGAAAATGGCACTGATTTGATCCCACGTTTGCCTTTCGCTTGGTTCTAGCCCCAAGAACCAACGCAGAGCTATACCATCCAAAGTGCTATGGAATACGCGATCCATTTGTTTGTTGGTGCAGTCACGAGCCCTCATGGCCAACACATAACTATCCAAATGAGTCTTAGGACACAAGTCACCATGAAACATTGCCACTTTAGGCATCTTGAAATCCTTGGGGAGAGCCCCCACTTGGCTAGGGTTGATTGTCTTGGTAGTCGGTGCACTTTGCTTATCCACGGTCTTGATCAACTTGCGCATTTGCTCTTGCATGGCCGTGACCACAAGGTGATTGGAGATGTCGGGTATAGATTCTGACAGAATGACGGGAGGAGTAGTGGAAGCAGTAGCAGCGGCCATCCCAATACTCAGAGGCAACGAGGGTGCGGGTAGTTTGCTAGCAGAGAGGTAGCCACCAAGCAGTTCGGGGGAAGGTTCATAGACAGCCTTGTTCTTGCTCATGGTAGTGAAACCTTGTTGGGTGTATAGGGAAGGAGGTGGAACATTGCGGTAGCTTGGGAATGGGAAGGCAGTGGCATTGGTGTTGGGGGACAGTTGGTATTGACCTCTTCATCCTCGACATAAATGAAATTCTCACCATCGGGCACCATTCTAGTTCCCTTTTGTTGAATGTGACCCTTCAACTGTTGGTTCTGGTCTTCCAACATCTTGTTGCTTTCTTCGAGATTCTTGATCTTGGCTTCGAGACCGGCGAGGAAATTCTGGAGGCTTGGGGGAATACCATTGAGAGTAGCCTCAGTGTTGAGCTCGGCGGCACTAGCAGGAGGAGCAGAGGCTGAAGATGAAGCGGGAGTTGACATTGCTGATGACGAGACTGAGAACGTGGATGGAGTAGAAGCTTCACGTTGTAGTCGACCACCCGAACGGACCCAAACTTGCTTTGCTGAAAGGTTGAAGGGCAATGAAGCTTTTAGGAGAGGGGGAAGGCTCATGCAAAGTATATTTTAATTTACAAAAACATACATTATTTACATCCTAATTGGTTGGAAGGGGTACCCCTTTTTCGCAACTAGTTAGAAGACTACGATTAGTGGAGGCCATCACTACGTCTATAGACCCCTCGTTTTTCACCTGCATTGCACACCCCCAAACGGACAATTTGGGCGAGGGTCCTATAGGGCAAGCGGCTTCCACCAACCATCGGATCCTACGACTAACCCTTCCTTAGAGGCATTTAACGTGATGTCTATGTTGCATCCTACGCAAGTTAACGATGAGCGGAGATCTTGACAACAAACACTCATCTCACCATGGCACGTCCCTTGTAGGGAAATCACATTTTTGTGCACTTTCTCTCAAAGATCTCGATTCATCATTGACTTGGGGATGACTCGACATAGACAGCACGTTAGTTGACTATTAAGAAAAAGCTAGCCAAACCAACCAGTCAAAACCTAGGTGTGTTACCTATACTAGTGTGAGTTGACACGGCTTAGGTAAAAGGTTCCCACCGTATACGGTGAGTGGAATAGACGAGTGACTCGAAAAGAGTGCGACAGTAGCGCACAAATTCCTGCACATTGAATACTCCGGGTAATGTGTGCAGTGCTGACACGGACTAGTGGTAGTGTGAGGCAAAAACTAATTCTTTTTTAAGGAGAAAAGAGAGAAGTTTTTAATGTTAGGATGATGCAAATGCAATGCATGAGAGAGAGAGAGAGAGAGGGAGAGAGAATAATGTACAAGGGAGCATAGCAGAGTTTTGTTTGACCCTAATACTAAAGCGAAGATAACAAGGGTACATGGTACAAGGTACAAGTATTAACATGGCGGAGTGCGCGGGTGCATGTGTAAACATGGCTTAACTGTAGGGGGCACGTGAAAACATGGCAAGTGTGCATGTGTAAACATGGCAGGTGTGTGCATGTGTAAACATGGCAGGTGTGTGCATGTGTGAACATGGCAAGTGTGTGCATATGTAAACATGGCAAGTGTGTGCATGTGTAAACATTGCAAGCATCATGATGTGACGAAATTTAGACCCACTAAGTTTGAAAAAGTTTCAAAGCAGTCCCCAGCAGAGTCGCCACTGTGAATACCCTTTCCGATGAAGCGACGCATGGGAAGTATCTTGTTTTTATTTTTATTTACAAAGGGAATACTCTTAACGACATTAAAATTATGAGAGTCGCCACGCCGTTTTAATTAAAGCCAAAACATTGAAAAAGCATTTTTAGTGGGTTCGGGGGTCAAATTACAACAAGAGAAGAATATTGAACGTTATCACTCCTATTGCCCGAATTGATCGGTCTTTCTATCATGATGAATGTGTTAGTAGTGTGTTAGTGATTTAGACCGGATCCGAAGATTGCCTACGTTCCTCTCAATGTGAGAAGCTCAGGTCAGCGTAGTTCGCAGAGAATTAGAATAGGCAGAAGAATCGGGATCATGCATAATGAGGGGGGAATTACCTAAAGATTAGGGTTTAGAAGTAGTTCCTAGATCATCCTCGGGTTGATGAACCCTCGATCATCATCGGCTATGAAATAACATGTAATTATGAAGATCGCAACCCTAAATATAGCATAAATAAGGTTTTAATCTATGAACACGAAGAACATGCGAAGAACATATTATGAACATATGAATAAACATGCAAAGCATATGAAGAAACTATGAATAAACATGTAAGAACATGAATATAAAAGATCTACATTAAAAATGATGCAAGAACATGAAGAAAAGGTTAGAAAACTTACCTATGTTGGCAAGAAATAAACCTTGATCTCCTTGAGTGTTTGAATGCTTAATTAGGGAGAAAATTGTGTTTTTAAGAACTCCAAAATTCGGACTTAGAGCTCTCAAAATCGGCCCCTAAACCAATAGCATGGGATTGGTTTATATAGTAAACTGATGGGAAGATCTGACGGCTGAGATCATCCGGAGCAAAGTTGGCCGCCTGGCCATGACTTAAGCCGGTGACAAGAGTGGCCGCGTGGCCAAGATCGACGCGCAGCAAGGTTGGCCGCGTGGCCAAGGATGCAGGCTGACGTGATTTTCAAGCTAGGGTTTCTGCATGGTTTTAAGGAAACCATTTATTACCTATTTTGATAGATTTTGTCATAAATGAGGTATTTTGGGAATCCGGGACAAGTCTTTGCAAGGTTTCTAATTCCTATAAAGTCCTTGTATTTTTGGGAAAGTCCTAATAAACTCATTTTCAGGTCGGGTACTAACAAGCGCCCGTACCCGAGGAAGCTACTACAATGGCCGAAGAAGGGAATGATCAAGCCTATGTGACGCCACCGGGTCTTCAAGCATGGTTGGAATAGAATGTGTTGGGTCAGATGAGAATTCAGTAAGATGAGCTACTTGCTACGCCTGTTCAGATGCAGAATCAGAATGGTAATGGGGCTCCTAATGGCAACCTCAACGGAAATCCCAATGGCAATCCGAATGGAAATGATAATGGTAATGGGGCTCCTAATGGCAACCTCAACGGAAATCCCAATGGCAATCTGAATGGAAATGATAATGGTAATGGGGCTCCTAATGGCAACCCCAATGGCAATGGCAATCCAAATCCGAATGTGAATGGAAATGGCAACGACATCCCTACCGTGAACTTGAATCTCCATGGTAGTAACACCAACGGTCATAATCATCACCAAAACATCCATCCTCATGGTCATGTGGTTCATCCAGACTTCAGTGGCATCAATCACAACTTCATCCCGAATCAAGCAAATTTCATGGTGAACCCATCTCAGTATCCACCCGATCATAATGCCTTTGCTCAGTACATGCAAACTCTATACCCGAATCAGCAACCCAACGCCTATGGTGCATTTTCTAGTGGTGTCTCTCCATTCAACCAAGGAACTTCCCAAGGGCAAGATCCTAACTTGGTCCGCCAAATGGAAGCATTCTACAAGGGTGTCCCATATGTACCTCTTACTAGGGCTGAAATTGAAATGAATGAGATGAAAAAAAATGTTGAGAAAAGTCATTAATAAAGGGGAGTTCTCCGCAGACTCTTTGAAATTATCTCCGTTTGCTGTTTTGCCTCCTAAATTCAAGATGCCCGATGTGGAAAAATTTGATGGTACGGGTTGCCCAATGGCTCACTTGAAATCCTATGCTCATGCAATGCAGTCCCGTGGGGCTAATGTTGGTGCTATGGCCTCCAACTTCCATTTGACTTTGGTAGGAGCCGCTAAGCAGTGGTTCATGACTGTGGATGCCAATTTAGTTGATAATTGAGGAAAGCTCGTGGACGAATTCTAAAAGCGATACAAAGATAACTCCAACTGGGAGAAGAGCCACCGTGATCTTGATTCGTGTGCTCAACACGAGAAGGAATCGTTTTCTGAATTTGAAAGTAGGTGGAGGAAGAAAGTTGCTCAGACTTTAGAAAGGCCCGACAGTGCTGAGCAAACCCGCATTTTCCTCAAGAATCTTCAGCCGGTGTATGCGGATAAGATGAAATATCTTCTGTTTCCTGATTTTGCTTCCATCCTAGATGTGGGTTCCCGTATCGACGAAGATGTCCGAACTGGGGTGATCAAGCTAGATCCTTCTCCTAGCTCCTACAGATTCCGACCTCCTGCTAAGGCCCCAGTGCCAGTTGTGAACAATGTTGCCATGGCTCCTGCTCCTTTTTGGAATAACAATGTGGGACCTAGCCAGAACAGTTACAACAGAGCACCCCCGTGCTATAATCAAGACGGGTCTGTGAACTCCATCAACAATCAGCAAAGGAATGGTAGAAATCAGAGAGAGAGGCAGTTTGATAAATTCAACGCTCTGTTGTCCACTATTTTCCAAGGATTGGTCGCCCAAGGGGTATTGAAACCGATAGAAGGATACCGCGCGCCTAATCCACCTCCTAAGAATTGGGACGCAAGCAAGTATTGTGCATACCACGTATCACCTGGTCATGCGACGGATGATTGTTGGAATTTGAGGCACACTCTGCAAGACATGATTGACGATGGGCTCATTCAGAAGCCACCCCAACCAAATGTGGTGACTAATCCTTTGCTTGGGATCCATATGATCGAGCACAAAGAAAACTACTCAATGACTAGTTTCATAGTTCCAAAGAAAGCTTTGAACTACACCATGACCCCTGTCATCTCTGAAAATTTTGAATGCCACATGATCTCTTGGGATTCAATCTTGTCTAGTGCTAAAGCCGTTGAGGAACAAAAGACCCCTCTTAAAAAGGCCACTTGGATTGGTGGAAACGTGAATCATCTCACTCGCTCAGGGAGAGCCTATCAGTCTCCAAATCCCGAGGCGAATGAATCTGGAAAGGACAAAGAAGGAGTTCCCGCTCAGAAAGAAAAGGTCACCGAGAACCCGGTCTTGACGTATCTAAAGAAAAACCAGGCTAAGATATCCATTTCGAGTTTGCTTTAATCTTCTCAAGAGCACCGAGATACTTTGGTTAAAGCTCTCACTCAATCCCTTATCCCAATTGAGACTTCTCCCAATGACCTTGTCCACATGGTTGGCAACATTCATTTCGGGAATATTATTACTTTTACAGATCTCGATGCACCAAAGGTAGGTCCTAATCATATCGAATCTCTACACATCATAGTTGGGGTTGGAGGTGAGCACTTAGCTCGTGTGTTGGTCGATAATGGCTCTTCGGTCAATGTTTGCCCCGTGCATGTTCTCGCAGATTTGGGAATTAAGATAACTGACTTGGCTCTATCTTCTCAAGTGGTCCATGCTTACGATAGCACTAGTCGCTTTGTCTTGGGTGTTATGTCCCTCACTCTCACCATTGGCCCTCTTGTTATGCCAATTGAATTTCAAGTGATCGATATCAAGTCCTCATTCAGTCTACTCTTGGGACGCCCTTGGATCCATGGAGTAAAAGGGGTAGCTTCTTCTTACCATTAATGCATCAAGTTCATCCACAACAATCATGTTGTGGTAGTTCACGCCCAGGAAGATGCACAAGTCAATGACCTCCCAATTTTGGGAATTGAGCACAAAGATACCGGTATTTTCTTAAGCGGTTTTGAAGTGATACCACAAGCTCGGATCAATGCTATTGAATATGTCAAAGAAACCGATCTGATTGGTGGAAAAAGGACCAAGTATAGAGACGTGATGGCCTTGAATATGGTCAAGAAGATGAATTTCTTACCCATGTTGGGATTCAGGAAAGAGCAGCAAGGGTGTATTGAAGCTATCAAAAATGATGTGCCTGTTTTTACTCCTCCGTTTGGACTTGGCTACAAGCCCACTCCTGCTGAAATTTCCAAAGCTATGCACGACAAAAGGGAGAGGCATAACGCCATCAAGAAAGGATGGACCTATGAGCTCCCGCCACTCCGTCCCTACGAAAAATCTTGGAAAGGATACTTTATTCGCAAGAGAGAAGATGTGGTAAATGTTATGCCTCTTGAGCCATTTAATGGCACTAACGAAAAGCCCCGCGTGGGATGGGAAGTATTCGATGATGTTAAGGTGTTTGATGAAAACCTTGATTTGGACGGTTCCTATAAGCAACCGGACCCGGTTACTCCGTGGAATATCGATGAGGAAGACGATGTCTTCGCATTGTTTGAAGGATTCGGCCTCGAAGAAGGATATGTGGCTATGATCGAGGATGGTACCGAAGAAGCTTATGAACCGGTCCTCAAGCCGACAGTGGCACCACTTAATAACTGGTCCAAAACTACTGGCCCGCTCGCTACTGTTGACATGCTCGTGAAGCAGTTTGAATATGTTCACCCCGATGGACCGGATTTTGAACCCTTTTTACTCTCTGATGTTGTTTTCGGGACTCCCGAAGAGGACCTCACTGTCGAGGACCTCGACGCAGTCGCCGAGCTTGTACTCCCCTCTGTCGTGAATGAAATTTCCTCTATTTCCGCTTACTCCTTGGTTGCCAATATTTTAAATAATGATTTAACGAATGAAAATTTACTAACAAATAAAGTTAATCATGAATCTTTAAAAGACATTAGCCAAGATGATAAATATTATTTAATTGAGCTAAGCAGGTTAGCAAAACAGTGTAGGGAACGAAAGTTAGAGGCCTGTGGAGAAGATTTGTCCACCATTAATCTGGGGCTGAACGGGGAGATCAAAGAGATGAAAATTGGAAGTTTCATGCAAGGGGCTGACAAGGAGCGTTTGATCAGTTTGCTCAAGGAGTTTGTTGATGTGTTTGCTTGGTCATATGAAGATATGCATGGGTTAGATCCGACAATTGTGGAGCACCGAATTCATACTTTTCCCGACGCCAAGCCGGTCAAATAGAAACTACGCAGAATCAAGCCGCAGTGGGCCCTCCAGGTTAAAGAAGAGATCGAAAGGTTATTGCAAGTGGGTTTCATCCGAGTTATGGAATATCCCCAATGGTTGTCTAACATGGTCACAGTTGAGAAAGCGAACGGCAAAGTCCGGATATGTGTTGATTTCAGAGACCTCAACAAAACTTGCTTGAAAGATGATTTCCCATTACCAAATATTGATATTTTGGTTGACTCAGTTGCAATGCACAAAGTAAAGTCATTTGTTGATGGAATGGCAGGTTACAATCAAATTAAGATGGCGGTGGAAGATCAAGAGAAAACTTCCTTCATCACCCCGTGGGGAACGTTCTGTTACACGGTGATGGTTTTCGGTCTTAAAAATGCCGAAACAACTTATCAAAGAGGTGCTACAACTCTTTTCCATTACATGATCCACAAAGAGCTTGAAATCTACGTGGATGACATGATTGTGCACTCAATTGAAGAATACGCTCAGCATCTGGTTGACCTCAGAAAATTCTTTGAAAGGTTGAGGAAGTATCACATGGAGTTGAATCCTGCTAAATGCACCTTCGGTACCATCTGAGGCAAGGTCCTAGGTTTCCTGGTAACAGAGGAGGGATTGAAATCGACCCCGACAAAAATAAAGGCCATCACAGAAATGCCCCAATGTGTGAGCCGCTCTTCAAGCTCCTAAAAAAGGACACCAATCGATCATGGGATGAGGAATGCCATATTGCTTTTGAAAAGGTCAAAGGATACCTAACCAGCCCACCGGTCTTGGCCCCGCCTCACTCACACAAACCTCTGTGGTTGTACCTAACTGTTACTGACACTGCGGTAGGAGCAATGCTTGCGCTAGAAAAAGAACACTCCTGGGATGAAAATACAATCTATTTTGTTAGCAGAAAGCTACAAGGGAGTGAATTGAATTACTCAGCACTGGAAAAGGCGTGCACCGGTTTAGTTTGGGTCTCACAGTGATTAAAGATCTACCTGCAATCCTTGCATGTTCAGATTATATCCTGAATGGATCCAGTAAAGTACATTCTCGAAAGGCCAACCATGTCCAATCGAGTGGCCAAATGGGCTTTTCTCTTAAGCGACTTTGATATGACTTACACAATGCCTAAGTCCATTAAAGGAAGGGTGATTTCAGACCAACTTGCATATTTGGCCCTTGATCTCGAGCCCGAACTAGAAGCACAGTTTCCCGATGAAGGAATCTACGCTGTTGATTGTTCAGAAAACAAATGGCGACTCTTCTTTGATGGGGCTGCCAACAAAAGAGGTTTCGGGATCGATATAGATACCCCGGGGCAGGGCCACGGCTTGGCTAGAGCGCGTGGGTTACCCTAGGATGTCTAATTGTGTTTTAGAGTCGCCACCCACGTTTTTGAGGAACGTAAGAAAACCTAATGTTTATGAGCCTAAGTTTAATTTACGAAAACAGAGATTCTTTGGGATGAGGGGTTCGGGGGTTAGGTTACGAAATGGGAAGTACTTAAACACCCATTTCGCCCGAGCAAAGTCGGTCTTGTTTGTTCATAATTCACTTTTAAAGATAAATGCGTTCTTCCTATTAAAATGATGATAAAAAGGGGTTTTAGAATTAAAATGTAGGGAGATGACTGCTAGGCCAATTCAATGTAATGAAAGGACCGTTGGTGTCATGTCCCAAATGGTTTTGGGTGATTGCACATTTGATTGAAGAAGAAGAAGAAGGAGAAGAAGAGGAATGCTTAAGACATTTACCTATAGTATCCTTCAAAAGAGAACCTCTTGTAAAGCCTTGAAGAAGAAGTTGAACACTTAGTTGAAGAAATCCCAAGAAGTGAGTAAAAAGTCTAAAGTTAGAACTGTTATTCAGTTTAGTCCCGGGACTTAACGGAGTCCGTCTGGAACTTAACCAAAGTAACAGAAACTAACAGGAAACACTTAAAAGAGGGAGAAACACAAAATCAAGTGTGCAATCGGGGTGAACGGTCCAAGGCGGGGTGTCTACAGAGCCCCTCGGCGGCGTGGATTGCGAAGCAAACGCGCCGACGAAAGACAGACATCCGCCTAGGACATCACCAAAAAAAAGGAAAAGACTCGATAAAAGCAGGAATTTGAAATTGCAGGGGATAAATGTGCGCTCCCTGTGTGAGCGGCTTTGAGAGATAAGGGTGCGCTCCCTGTGTGAGCGGCTTTGCCAATAGCGGGATCCGTTTGCTGATAGCGAGATCCGTTTGCTGGAAGCGGGATCTGTTTACTGATAGCGAGATCCGTTTGCTGGAAGTGTGGGACCTAGAGGACCGTCTTGCTGAAGTGCGGGACCCAGAGGACCGTCTGCTGGAGTACGGGACCCGGAGGACCGTCTGCTGAAGTGCTGGACCCAGAGGACCGTTTGCTGAAGTGCGGGACCCGGAGGACCGTCTGCTGGAGTGCGGGACCCGAAGGACCGTTTGCTTTGAAGTACGGGACCCAGAGGACCGTTTACGAAGTGCGGGACCCGGGGGACCATTTATTGAAGTGCGGGACCCGGGGGACCGTCTGCTGAAGTGCGGGACCCAGGGGACCGTTTGCTGAAGTGCGGGACCCGGAGGACCGTCTGCTGAAGTGCGGGATCCGGGGGACCGTTTGTTGAAGTGCGGGACCCGAAGGACTGTCTGCTGAAGTGCGGGACCCAGGGGACCGTTTGCTGAAGTGCGGGACCCGGGGGACCGTTTGCTGAAGTGCGGGACTCGGAGGACCGTCTGCTTTGAATGGATGTAGATCTTGCTTGATGAGGAAACGGTGATTCTGTGGCTCACCCTGGACCAATATTGTTGTCGTGAGTCGTACTTTGATGTTGACTGTTTGACTTTGACTTTTGGTGGGGTACGGGCACAGTTGACTGCGGAGTGCTTTCTGCTGGGGATGAATTGTAAAAACTGATTTTTGAGAAAATAAAAGACACCCTACTTTGAATGGGAGTTTCTATCTTATTTCAGTTTTTAAACATGCCTTAAGGGCGGACCAAATTAATGTGTGCCCAGCCGTTTTGCTGCCGTCGTTTGAGCTTATCTTGTTGCTGGGATTGGTCTTTTCTGCAGGTTGAAGGCGTTTGAATGTGCCTGGGCTTCCTTCTTGAACTGACAAGGGCATGTTCTATTTCTGTCTGCTGTCAAACGCGCGCGCATCTGATTTTGGTCGTGGGAGGCGCGTGCATCTGGAATCGCTTGTCGGAGGCGCGCGCTTCTGGCTTGCTGAATTCCAGCCCCTTTCTTTTCTGAGCAGGGCACTCCAACAGCTATAAATTTAAACCATTTTCGATCAGAATGATCACACAGCAATATTCTGCATCCTTTCCCTTACTCCATACCTCAAAATTCTTGTAGCGATGGCCCCGATGACCTTTACTTTTGAAGTCAAAGTTTTCGTCCCCGAAGGTGATAAGTCCGTCCCCATTGCTCCAATTGTGAAGGCCCGTCCTAGCGTCTTTGATCGTTTGGGAAGGCCAAATGAGGATGTTGTTGCCATGGATTCCGTGAAGCCGGTGGTTCACATGAGGGATTATAGGCCTCGTTATTTGCCTAAGAAGAAGAAAGGCAAGGGAAATTCTTCTCATGTGTGGAAGCGTCCCGTGGTTGTTTCGGTCAAAGCTCCTTCTAGCAAGGGCAAGGAGAAGGTTGTTGATGAATCTCCGTCTCGTTCGAGTGTCTTTTCTCGTCTTGGTGGTCTCGAGAATGCTCCGCCTCCATCCAAGAGGACTAAAGGCCATCCCCAAAAGCGATGGGTCCCCAAACCTAAGAAAGATTAGATATTTCTTTGTACCATCGAGATTGCAATTAGAATAGACCATTTGTTTTAAGATTTAATGTTTTAATGTCTTTTAATAGCTCGACATTTCCATTGTAATGATAAAAATAGTTTAAGAAATGAATAAAAATTGCATCTCGTTAAGTTGAAATGATTTGGGTATTTGTTTATGTTTTAGACCGCACCCGAAGGTTGCCTACGTTTCTCCAGTTGTAGAGGCTCAGGTCTCCGTAGTTCAAACAAACGAAGACCATTTTTTTTTGTATGTGCACCCTATTTTTTTTTTGCCTAGACCGCCCTTTCGGGTTTTCAATCTAGCGGGCTTCTTTTTTGCACGTGCTCTAATTTTTGCCTAGGCCGCCCTTGCGGGTTTTCAACCTAGCGAGCTCTTTTTTTTTTTTTTTATGGTCTTCGCTTATTAGACGTAAAATCTCTTTAATTTGTCGAGGTTGACTTCCTTCGGCAGCTGATCTCCGTCTAAATCCACGAGTCGGACTGCACCGCCGCTTAGTAGCTTCTTGACTACGTATGGACCGATCCATCGGGGTCCCCATTTTCCAGGGGGTTCATGGCATTATGAGGGTGTTGTCTTAGGACAAAATCTCCCACACTGATGTTTCGGGGCTTCACCTTTTTGTTGAAAGCCCTAGCCATTCTTTGTTGATAGGCCCTCGTATGTTCGATCGCCCTTAGTCTTTTCTCATCGAGTAGGGCTAGCTGTTCATATCGACTTTGCATCCAATCGACTTCGTTGATTTGGTTTTCGAGGAGGACCCGTAGGGATGGAACTTCGAGCTCTATTGGTAGTACAGCTTCGGAACTATATACCAGGGCATAAGGAGTTTCTCCAGTCGCTGTCCGTATTGACGTGCGGTTGCCCCATAACGCTAGAGGTAGCTTCTCGGGCCAATCCCTTCCAGTAGAGGCCATTTTCTTCACAATGGTCTCGATTGTCTTATTAGCTGCCTCGACCGCGCCGTTTGCTTGAGGGCGGTATGGAGATGACTTGTGCTTAGTAATATTTTATTCTACCAGGAGCGCGTCCATTTCTTTCTCAAAGTGAGAACCGTTATCTGAGATGATCTCATGAGGAACGCCGTGTCGGCACATGATGTGGGTTTTCACAAATTCGGCCACTTTCTTGGCGTTGAGAACTCGGTAAGCCTGTGCTTCGACCCATTTTGTAAAATAGTCCACTGCTACTAGGACGAAAGATTGCCCGTTGCTTCTGGTCGACAATTCGATTCCAACAGCCTTTTTCTGCCATTTTGAACACCATTTTATTACCCAATCTTGCTTATAACCTTCTTTCCCATGGCCTCCAACCTTTTTAGTCTTGATGCCGAGGTTGTCAAGAGTTACGAGAAGGATTTGTAGACCTTCGTGTATTCTTTTAAGACCCATCCCAAAAATGCCTTCTTTCCTTATAACCTTCTTTGCTTATAACCTTGTCGTTTGCCTTTCTAACTGTCACAATATTGGCTAGCCAAGTTGGATACTCAATGACTTTGATGAAACCCACACTGAGGAGCTTTTCAATCTCTTCTTTGACTTGTAGAGACCATTCTGGCTTGATCTTTCTGAGCTTCTGCTTTACTGGCTTAGCGTCATCTCTGATCGGAATTTTGTGCTCTGCGACCTTTCTGTCCAAACCTGGCATTTCTTTGTATGACCATGCGAATACATCCACAAATTCTCTGAGCAGTGCAGTCAATTTGTCTTTGTCTTCCCCCTTGAAGAAGCTGCCAATCTTCGTTTCTTTCGGCTCTTCGTCGGTACCCAGATTAACAGTATGCGATTCTTCATCAGCCCCTGGACCATTTTCACCACGACAACGAACCTGTTGAGCTAGTTCATTTAGGTATGTTATGTTTTCGTGGTCTATTTCATCATAATTTGAATCGTTATTAACTTGTTCATTGAGTTCGTTATTAGTTAATTCATCATTTATGATGTTTGCAATCTCGGGGTACTCAGAAATATCGAATTTTTCATTAGCAAAGAAAGGAAACACACGCTCGGCTATTGCCTCCATATCTTCTTGGGTGAGGGTATTAGAAACACTCTCGGACTCGAAAGTAAGTGTGAGCCGCTCTTCCTTTGTTGCTGTGCGGGGTATGCAACCCATTTCTCGGACCAAGAAATCCTCGGATACTAAGGGCCCCTTCGTTGAATACCAGTTGTTGATTGGCTCGGAGCTTGGTGGGATCTCACTGATAGATGGGCTCCCCATTCCTGTGTTGTCGGAGATGGAGTTGACTTGACAATTGTCCATGATGGCAAATTCTTCGAACATGGAGGCTAGATCGGATAGTTCTTCCCCCACGGTAATCTCTACCTCGGACTCTATAGTCACTTTCTTGCCCCACCACTCTCGGGGTGACATTGGAGTAGGTTCCCTTTCTAGTGCCGGTATTTCACAATCGGTGAAGATCTCGAGACCGGGCTTTCTAACGCCCTTGTAGTTAACCCATGGTTCGGGAAAGATTATGTACGGAACATCTTCCCCTTAGCGAACAAAATAACCGTTTAGTGTGTTGCGGTAAGGCCTCAAGTTGGGGATTTCATATCGTCGACCTTCTTTGCGAGCTTGGGTCCTTTGATTCTTGACTGCTTGCTCGTACTTCAAGTCATCCTTGGTAGGCTCGTATCCCAGACCAAACTTGTTATTGACAAAAGGAACTTCCACGGGGTGTAATATCCCTTGTTGATGTTTCCTTAGGCCAAGACCGGGAAAGTGATTCATGTTCCTCATCATGCGGAGGACTTTAGGATTGCTGGGGACCCACTGTCTGTTTCCCCCTTCTTTGTCAATGGTGTTGACGCCGGAGAGAGTGGCATCTTCTATCCCGTGTTGGACTTGGTGAACGGGTTGTCCCCCATTTCTGTGGATGGTGACATTTTCAGCCATGATAGTGACTATCTCGTCCCCGTTTCTGATCTTGACGCACTGATGGAGAGTGGAAGGCACCGCATTGGAACTGTGGATCCAAGGTCGGCCCAGAAGTAGGTTGAATGAAGCAGGGACATCAAGTACTTGGAATGGGACGGACATGATCATGCTTCCAAATTCGATATCAACTTCTATCATTCCCATGACTGTACGGGCAGTGCTGTCGTATCCTCTAATGACTTGTGCGGAGGGTTGTAAATCGGAGCTTTTGAGCCCCAGTATGCCCATGACTCGGCTAGGCATTAAGTTGAGTGCAGAACCACCGTTTACTAGAACCCTTGAGATGGGTCTCCCCCTTGCCCTTACTTTGAGGTAGATGGCTTCATTGTGTTCGGACCCAAATGGTGGGAGGTCCATGTCGGCAAAAGTGATGACATTGCCGAAGTGAATGTGACCTATCATTGCTGTGAGGTCCTCGGGTGTCGTGTCAGGAGAGACTGATGTGTCATCCAAGTTCTTGATGACGAGGTCTCGGTGTTTCTTTGATGATGCAATAAGGTCCCAGATGGATATGTTGGCTTGCGTCTTCTTGAGTTGTGTTAACAAAGGATCTTCGGGTATGTCGCGTGCTTGCGATCTTTGAGAAGAGGTGCTGGTTGCTGCAGTATTGGGAGGGATTGTGCTCGTTGTTACTCGGTCGCTGCGAGTGAGCACGTTCACGGTCCCTTGTAGCTCCTTCTTTCTATTCCCTAAGACTTCCCTCATAATCTCATCATAAGTCACAACATAACAAGAATTATCAAGTTTATTCATATCATCGGAGCCCTCATTCACAATTGGGATCGAATGAGTGGTTCCTTCAAACTCTCCTACCTCTATTACATTGACACCACCCTCATTAGGGATTATGAATTCCTTCTTGTCAATGAGATCTTGGATGGTGTTGCAGATGGAGAAGCAATCCTCGGTGAGGTGGCCGGTGCATTGATGGTAGTCACACCATTTGTGGTGAGCATGATTGGCACGGAGCGGTTGTGGTTGTTTGTACCCTTGAAGAGGGGTGATTTGTCCCTTGGCCTTTAGAGCTTCATAGGCCTCGGTGATGGTCATGCCGTTGAGAGGAGTGTAGACGCGGTCGTTTTGGAACTGCTTGCCTTGTGGTGGAGGGACCTTCTTGTAATTCCCCTTGTCGATAGTAACGGCATTGACAGAAGCCTCTTTGTTTGAACTAGAGGCGGCCTTGTAACGAACCCAAAATCCGTTATTAATTATTTTATATTTATTTTATATTTTGAGAATTTTAATTTAAAATTATGTGTGCATTTTATGTGTTGCATCATATTTATATGAATTTGCACATCTTATTTGATTATTTGTGTTAGTTAGAATGTTGGTAGTAGTGAATTTTGTTTTTGAAAGTTAAGTTGGGTAGTGGAATTTTATGGGCCAACAATTGGGTTGTAAAGGAGTTTAAGGGAAATTAGTAGCTAGAGGGGACCTTAGAGGAATTTGAGGATGATTAATAACATTCTTATCCCATCTCTTTCCCCTCTCCTGCGTGGTCCACACACACACACACACACACTAAATTGAGTTTCTTTCATTTCCATAGTTGAAGAAGAAAAGGTAATGTTTTGATCTTCTTGATTTTCTTTCTTTTAATTTACTACTCCATTTTCAAATCTAATTATATATAAATGTTCAGGGAGTTGAATAGAGTATATCTACCGGATCAAATATTATTTTCTTGATACTTTTCCGGAAAATAGGTAAGTTACTAATCCCCCCCTTTAAGTGTTAAAATGGTCATAATCATGCTATATATGCTTAATATGTGGTGAAATGATGTTTTGGTATACTTTTATTATACTTGTAAATTTGGGACGGAGGGAGTAGTAATAACTTTTATTATACTTGTAAATTTAGGACGGAGGGAGTAGTAATAACTTTTATTATACTTGTAAATTTGGGACGGAGGGAGTAGTAATAACTTTTATTATACTTGTAAATTTAGGACGGAGGGAGTAGTAATAACTTTTATTATACTTGTAAATTTGGGACGGAGGGAGTAGTAATAACTTTTATTATACTTGTAAATTTGGGACGGAGGGAGTAGTAATAACTTTTATTATACTTGTAAATTTAGGACGGAGGGAGTAGTAATAACTTTTATTATTATGGGTATATGCTAGATGAGGTTGGTATGGTAGTGTTGTGAAGTTATAATGATGTTGTTGTGCTTTAGGATTGGGTAACAACTTGGTAATGAAAGTGAACTTTGTTAGATTTTTCCTGGGAATTGGCCATTCTGCAGTGGAGCGGCCGAGTCAGTAAATTAGAGCGGCCGATCCCCTTATTGTCGAATGTTGAGTTCTAGGAGAGCGGCCGATCAAAGTAAAGGACTCGGCCGAGTCAAGTAAGTAGAGCGGCCGAGCAGTCTGAGTTTTAACAACTTGTTTGTTTTTCGTTAAGTATTGGGCTAGGTCTTAGGCGATGTCCTAGGATGCCTAGATAATTGTTATGAGGTATCAAAATGATAGAATTGGTCCTTTGTGATCGGGTTTGACTTAATGTGATTGTGTAGATGGATTGTGTGGTGACTTAATGTCAAGATTGTGCACATTATTGTGAAAACGTGTTTACTTCTCTATGATGAGCTTGTGTGGTTTCCTTCTATGGAATCATGCCCTGGTTGTTGTTTTAGCAAGTATTTATTACTGTGCTCTTTGTTGAAAGTCCAGCTGATTTTATGTGTTATCGAGTGGAGGTGGAAAGCATTATAGTGGCACATTAGCCAAGTTCACTATAAGGCTTTTCCACTGGTCCTATTTCCCAGGTTTGGGATGTTATCGAGTGGAGGTGGAAGGCATTGTAGTGGCATCAGTTAAGTGCACTATAAGGCTTTTCCACTGGACCTATTTCCTCAGTCCAGATTGGTATTGGATGGGATGAACTCGCTCCCTCGCGTGAGCATTTAAGGGTATGACTTTGTGTCATTTTCTCCCACTATTGTTGTTGTTATGTTATATGGTTCCGGAACCCGTTTCAGCTATTGATGCTGCCCGTTGTTACTTTGGCTCTGTTGGACATGGTTTGGTTTTCGGGATCCCGGCTTCAGCTATTTATGCTGTTCAGATGGTTTCAGACAGATGGTCTTCTCAGATGGTTATTCAGATGGTTTTCTCAGATGGTTTTCTCTGATGATCATGTTATTTCGGTAAACCTTGGCTTGGTATCCTCGTAGGAGTGTTTACTCCTACACTATGTGTTGTATGATGAATTGGTCGTTATTTCCAACTGGTATGGGACGGTTGGCGATAGGGAGCCTCTCATATTATGTGCTATATGCTATATGATCATTTGTGACATTGTTCCTTTATGTTTATCATATAAGCATGTAATGTAGTTGCATTTTAGTAACTTACTGTGATTTATTCTCACCCCTTATTTGTTTACCGTTTTAGATAAGGAGCCCAGGGGATAGTTCACACACAGGGAGGACGTCGGGAAGAGAATCTTTTGTAAGAATTTTGGGAAGTGGTGTGTATGTTAAAGGATACATTATGTAAATGTAACACCTTTTGGGTAGTGTACCCGTGACTTAGTTTTGTATCATCTCTTTTAGTAGATGTCGGTGTTGTATATTTGTAAGTAAATTTGTGGCCAAGTGGCTCAGTACTCGTTGTGAAATTTGGTTTGTTTTATGACTTCAAGTCAAGTTTCAAGTAGTTGTGTTGGTCGTGTGATCCTTTTTATGAAAGTATATTTCGAAAAATTTCCTTTAAATTGTTTTATGACGTCTTCCGTGCGTGTCCTGGACGTGGGGCCAAGTAGGACCACGGGTCGGGGCGCGACAGTTGGTATCAGAGCTAGGTTGTAGATGGTCTAGAATGACTAAGTGACCTAGGAGGGTAGTTGAGTATGGAGTGAGTAACGTTGAGTGTTTTATCCAGGTACTCAGTAAAAATGGTTGGAACTGAGGGTGAACAGTCGGGTACCTCCGGCCAGGGTAATCTAAGAGAAGAAGATCGAGCTATATTTCAAGGAATGTTCGAGGCAGCTATGAAAACTATACATGATCAGAGGTAAGGAGGAGAACATGCACCTCCGAGGTATGGTCTGGAACAGTTTTTAAAGATGAAACCAACCGGCTATGATGGAGAACCGGATGTGACCAAGGTTGAGAGGTGGATTAAATCGATGGAAAAAATATTTGATGTTCTCAGATGTACTGATGAAGAACAAGTCAGGTTTGCTACTTATAAGTTGAGTGGAGCTGCTGAGCACTGGTGGAAAAGTTTGAAAATTAACTGGGATGAGAATCATATACCATATACTTGGGAGAACTTTCTGAAGAAATTTAAGGAACATTTCATTCCTCGGGTAGATCAAGACAAGAAGGAAATGGAGTTTCTTAACTTGGAGCAGAATATTATGTCTGTGGCTCAGTATACATCCAAATTCACGGAGTTATCCAGGTACTGTACCCACTTAGTGGCAACTGAGGAGAGGAAGGCTATGCGATTTGTAAAGGGATTGAGAACTGCGATTAGAACTCAACTAGTATCCCACAAGTTGCAAGATTTTCAAGATGCAGTTGATAGAGCCTACCAGGTGGAGAATGATATTGAGGAACACAAGAAGAAAATGGAATTGTTAGGTGCAGGGAGGCAAGGTAGGCAACAACAACAACGTGAGGATAATAAAGGGAATCAAGGTGGATCTTCACAATCAAAAGGGTCTTCTCAAGGACAGGCAGGTAATAGAAATCAGGGTAACACTTTAGGGTATCAAAATAAGAAGGTTTGTAAATATTCTAAAAAAGAAAGGCATTCTGAAGAGAAATGTTGGAAGAAACAAGGTAGATGTATGAATTGCGGTCAGTTGGGTCATTTCCAGAGGCATTGTCCCAGGTTCACTAATCAGTCTTTGGGAAGAGTAGTTGGGTCTTCACAGGGTCAGAAGAGGGATTCTTCAGGAAGGCCTAAAGTGCAGGGTCGTGTCTTTGCCATTACTCAACAGCAAATTTCGGATCCTTCTAATGTGACTGAAGGTATAATTTCTATGTCTAGTCTGAGAGCACATATACTTATAGACCCTGGCTCTTCGCATACTTGTGTGTTTGTGCATTTTGTCTCTTGATTACATGTGTCTTCTGAGTCTTTACCTTCTGTGATTAGATGTGTCTTCTTTAAGGGGGAGTGTTTGACGACCGGTAAAGTGTCGTGTACTTGTGATGTGCGTATTCATGAGCATGTTTTACTTGCCGGTTTAGTGATGTTGCCATCACAAGATTTTGATGTTATTGTGGTGGAGTTTTACATATGTGTGTGCTTAGCATTCATGCTTTTTATGCATCAAAACTTGTAAATTGTTGTCACGAGTGCCTGGTAGTTGGTTTATGGAGTTAGTAGTGAAATATTTGCATTTAAATTAGAAGATATCCTTTCCTTGTGAGACTTTAAGTGTATTTCCCCTTGAGTGGTACTTGTTTCTTGAGGAGAACCTTGGGTTATTTTGAGTGGTTGAGATTGGTATATTATTAGAGATTCATTGATGGATTCTCAGGTAGTTGCCGTGTTAACTATTCGGCATAGAAAGATACTTTCTCGATGGATTGGTAAGAGTGGAACGAGTTTAATTGTTGCGAGTTAATTGTTGAAACGAGAGTTGATGACAACTTCAGTATTGGTATTGCTTAATGGATTTGACTAGTATTATCGTTATCTAGAGGATATGATCTGTGTTATTATTTTCTAGTGGATATGTCGAGTTTTACCATTATAGTGGATTTAATAATTCATTATTCATTGAGATGCCTTAAAGAGTGATTGAGATGTTTATTGCTTCAGAATGGAACGGTAACAATGTGTGCTTTGAGAGGATTGATTCTTTATGAACAAAAATTATCCTACCCATAAATTGAGATTTATTGCGATTATACATCCATTGCATTAGTGAATGACTTTGATGGAGTTATATTTGAAGTGTTTACTATGTTATATCATCGGAGAAAGGTAATGTGTTAGAGGATATCTTGACTTATAGTTCATGTTTGATAAAACTAACTGGAGAATGTTAGAGGAATTAACATTTTGAAATATTTGTGAGTTGAGATATGGGGTGATTTTGCGATTGTGAAAACTTTAAGTTCTACTTTATTGAAGGATTTCAACTATAGAAAATTTCTAGTGGAATGAACGAGGATAGACAACCCGATTTTGTGAGTTGCTAGTGATGGAACTTTAACTTTTGTGGTAGAGTATGTGGTCAACACTTAGTGGAACCAACATGTATAACGGAATTCAACTATAGATACTTGAAGAGATACACAAGACCAATTTAATTATGAACCCAAGTAAATGTAGAGTATTGAGATAAATTTGAAGAGTTACATTTGATTTGTTGACCCGCGAAATTCTAAGCATTCAACTAAGTCCTGGAGCTGCGAATAATCTGGAAGTAGAATATCAGTGATCAGTTGGTTTGTGATAAGCCTTGAGATTTCTGAGTGGATATGAATTTATTTCGAAAAGTTTCATTGAAGGAGCTGCACTGAATAGATGAAATCAATAACGTTGACTGATAGTGGATTGGTTACCAAATCTTCTCATCCTCAGACAGATGGTCAGTTAGGAATAACCATTCAGATTCTTGAGGAGATGTTGAGAACTGGTTTAGTTGATTCTTAAAATTCAAGGGATATACTCTTACTTCTCGTGGAGTTTACTTAACACATCAGTTCTTTTGAGATTTTGGAATGAGCTAGAGATTGAGCTTGTCGTCTTGTGTTACTTCCTTCTTTGGACGATGTTTATAATATATTCCATGTTTCTATGCTCCGAGGGATGTTTATGATTCTTCTCTTGTGTGTCTAAAGTTTTAGAGGATATTGAACTCAGTATGAAGCTTCAGGATTGAAATGAAAGGAAGTATCCTGGGTTATTTGAGGTCGAGGTAAGTAATCCTAAAATTCGGGTCGAATTTTCTTTAAGGGGGAGTGAGTGTAACGACCCCAAAATCCGTTATTAATTATTTTATATTTATTTTATATTTTGAGAATTTTAATTTAAAATTATGTGTGCATTTTATGTGTTGCATCATATTATATGAATTCGCACATCTTATTTGATTATTTGTGTTAGTTAGAATGTTGGTAGTAGTGAATTTTGTTTTTGAAAGTTAAGTTGGGTAGTGGAATTTTATGGGCCAACAATTGGGTTGTAAAGGAGTTTAAGGGAAATTAGTAGCTAGAGGGGACCTTAGAGGAATTTGAGGATGATTAATAACATTCTTATCCCATCTCTTTCCCCTCTCCTGTGTGGTCCAGACACACACACACACACACACTAAATTGAGTTTCTTTCATTTCCATGGTTGAAGAAGAAAAGGTAATGATTTGATCTTCTTGATTTTCTTTCTTTTAATTTACTATTCCATTTTCAAATCTAATTATATATAAATGTTCAGGGAGTTGAATAGAGTATATCTACCGGATCAAATATTATTTTCTTGATACTTTTCCGGAAAATAGGTAAGTTACTAATCCCCCCTTTAAGTGTTAAAATGGTCATAATCATGCTATATATGCTTAATATGTGGTGAAATGATGTTTTGGTATACTTTTATTATACTTGTAAATTTGGGACGGAGGGAGTAGTATAACTTTTATTATACTTGTAAATTTAGGACGGAGGGAGTAGTAATAACTTTTATTATACTTGTAAATTTGGGACGGAGGGAGTAGTAATAACTTTTATTATACTTGTAATAACTTTTATTATACTTGTAAATTTGGGACGGAGGGAGTAGTAATAACTTTTATTATACTTGTAAATTTGGACGGAGGGAGTAGTAATAACTTTTATTATACTTGTAAATTTAGGGACGGAGGGAGTAGTAATAACTTTTATTATTATGGGTATATGCTAGATGAGGTTGGTATGGTAGTGTTGTGAAGTTATAATGATGTTGTTGTGCTTTAGGATTGGGTAACAACTTGGTAATGAAAGTGAACTTTGTTAGATTTTTCCTGGGAATTGGCCATTCTGCAGTGGAGCGGCCGAGTCAGTAAATTAGAGCGGCCGTTCCCCTTATTGTCGAATGTTGAGTTCTAGGAGAGCGGCCGATCAAAGTAAAGGACTCGACCGATCCGCTCGGCCGAGTCAAGTAGTAGAGCGGCCGAGCAGTCTGAGTTTTAACAACTTGTTTGTTTTTCGTTAAGTATTGGGCTAGGTCTTAGGCGATGTCCTAGGATGCCTAGATAATTGTTATGAGGTATCAAAATGATAGAATTGGTCCTTTGTGATCGGGTTTGACTTAATGTGATTGTGTGGATGGATTGTGTGGTGACTTAATGTCAAGATTGTGCATATTATTGTGAAAACGTGTTTACTTCTCTATGATGAGCTTGTGTGGTTTCCTTCTATGGAATCATGCCCTGGTTGTTGTTTTAGCAAGTATTTATTACTGTGCTCTTTGTTGAAAGTCCAGCTAGTTTTGTGTGTTATCGAGTGGAGGTGGAAAGCATTATAGTGGCACACTAGCCAAGTTCACTATAAGGCTTTTCCACTGGTCCTATTTCCCAGGTTTGGGATGTTATCGAGTGGAGGTGGAAGGCATTGTAGTGGCATCAGTTAAGTGCACTATAAGGCTTTTCTACTGGACCTATTTCCTCAGTCCAGATTGGCCTTGGATGGGATGAACTCGCTCCCTCGCGTGAGCATTTAGGGGTATGACTTTGTGTCATTTTCTCCCACTATTGTTGTTGTTATGTTATATGGTTCCGGAACCTGTTTCAGCTATTGATGATGCCCGTTGTTACTTTGGCTCTGTTGGATATGGTTTGGTTTTCGGGATCCCGGCTTCAGCTATTTATGCTGCTCAGATGGTTTCAGACAGATTGTCTTCTCAGATGGTTATTCAGATGGTTTTCTCAGATGGTTTTCTCTGATGATCATGTTATTTCAGTAAACCTTGGCTTGGTATCCTCGTAGGAGTGTTTACTCCTACACTATGTGTTGTATGATGAGTTGGTCGTTATTTCCAACTGGAATGGGACGGTTGGCGATAGGGAGCCTCTCATATTATGTGCTATATGCTATATGATCATTTGTGACATTGTTCCTTTATGTTTATCATATAAGCATGTAATGTAGTTGCATTTTAGTAACTTACTGAGATTTATTCTCACCCCTTATTTGTTTACCGTTTTAGATAAAGAGCCCAGGGGATAGTTCACACACAGGGAGGACGTCGGGAAGAGAATCTTTGGTAAGACTTTTGGGAAGTGGTTTGTATGTTAAAGGATACATTATGTAAATGTAACACCTTTTGGGTAGTGTACCCGTGACTTAGTTTTGTATCATCTCTTTTAGTAGATGTCGGTGTTGTATATTTGTAAGTAAAGTTGTGGCCAAGTGGCTCAGTACTCGTTGTGAAATTTGGTTTGTTTTATGACTTCAAGTCAAGTTTCAAGTAGTTGTGTTGGTCGTGTGATCCTTTTTATGAAAGTATATTTCAAAAAAATTTCCTTTAAATTGTTTTATGACGTCTTCCGTGCGTGTCCCGGACGTGGGGCCAAGTAGGACCACGGGTCGGGGAGCGACAGGCCTTGTATCGGTAAGTAGGAGTGGCCTTTTTAATCTCCTTGAGCAAGTCATCCATGCATACCCCCGCCTCATACATTTGGGAGAAGTCGGAGTAGCAAGCCCCACTTAGGTGGGTGCGGAGATCTATCTTGAGACACTTGAGAAAGATGTCCATTTGCTCTTTTGTGTTTGGCCTCTCAACAATTTCAGAGAGCTTGTCATTCCATCTCCTTGTGAAGTCAATGAAGGACTCGTTGTCTCTTTGAGTGGTCTTCTCGAGCCCTTTCCTTGTGGGCCGGTGAGTGGTGTTGCCTTGATATTGATTTTTGAAGGCAAGCATAGCGGCATCCCAATCAAGACGGACAGTGAGCGGGAGAGTTGCATACCAATCCTTGCCGCCCCCTCGAGGGTGAGAGGAAAGCATTGAGCCATAACTTTTGGGGAGACCTTCTTCGGAACCATAGCCCAAATATAAGTCTCGATGTGAGCCATCGGGCATGAGTTTCCCTTAAACTTGCTAATGTCGGGCATCTTAAATTTGTCGGGAAGAGCGGCCATCGTGATCATGAGGATGGATGACTGATAAAGGCTTGTGTTGGAGCCTTTTCCCATGTTGAGGCCGTCAAATTTCTGATCAATGTAGGCCATGATGGAATCGACCATTTTGGGGTCGTTGTTGTCGGTGCTTGGTCCCCCTACTTTTTTGTACGGGCACTGACATACGGGCTTTCAAACAAACCCTTGGTCCACTCGGATTCCTAATTGTCATTAACCCCCTTGTTCTTGGAGAGCTTGAGGAGCTTGGTTTTCAGTTGGTCAACCTCGGCCTCGTGGGCCTCCCTTTGACTGTCGACATGAGCTTTCCACAAGGCTTCTTTGGTTTGAGCCTCGTTGTTGAGAGTGGTGATTTGTTGTTGGAGTGTTTGAACCATAGCAGAAAGCTGTTCGAGAGTCATGGCGTTGTTGGTGTTGGAGTCGCCGGCCATTGATGATGTAGAAGCTGTTGGAGTGATTGGTTCACGGACAAGCCTGTTGGATGAATCTCTGTAGATGCGGAGAGTACCAATCGGACCTATAATTGGAGAAGTAGCCCTTGTCAGTCTCGGTTCACACTTTCGGTCCATGAGGAGGTTTAAGAACACACAGTTGGGCACACGACTTGAACCACATAAGAAAAAAGACTCTTTTTTTTTTATAAGTCGGAGGGAGCGGGTCCCTTTTGGGGTTTCTAAGAAAATAATGGAATCGTCACACTAGTATATAGACCATCTCGCGGTCCCATATACTCATCGGATTCCATCACGTTTGTGAATCCTACATGTGTCGGGATTAAACTAAATTAATGTAGTAAAGCATACATGCGGGGACGGATTTTTATTTTCGTCCAGAATAACCACTTTTGGGGACGGATTCTTATTGCGTCCGTTTCAACAAGTTGGCATGTATGATTTGAAGACATTAGTTTAGGGAAATCTCGGTACATGGAAACCGACTTGAGTCACCGAGTGTTAGACCCTAACTAGAATTGTGTGGTTTGTGCTCGGCTTGAATATGAGGCTTAAAGGTCACCCCCGGCATGTAGTCATGAACTACGCCACGGGCTGAGGTTTACCGCTTCGAAAGAGCCAAGGTCGAGTAGAACTTGAAACTTTCTAGGACGGGTCTCGACGGGTTTGGGGTTGGACTTGTGCGACTCGATAGTGAGCAGTTCATAGGAGTAATGTGCACGTAGTGTGAGGTCTATCACGTGATAAATTTTTTTTATTTTTTTATTTTTTTTGAAAAGAAAAGATAAGAACACATAAACACATAAATTACAACTCCCGAATCACCCGTGTGACCGGTAAATAAAACATAAAAATAAACAGTCCAAGGGTTCAATTCTGTTTTGATGCAGGCAACTGTGCCCACACCCCACTGTTCTGTCCAGTCACTGAAACCAGTTCTTGCCCTGGAAATTGGCCCAGAAGCGCGCGCCTCGGGCTAGTGTTGTGGGAAGCGCACGACTGGCGCATAGAAACTGGGAGGCGCCCGCTTCTGGGCTCACCTGTCAGATTATCAGAAACTTATGGACTCAGGGGATTGCCCTGGTCCTGATTGTGTGATGGAACCCCTGCTATGTTTGTTAGCACGAAATAATAGGAAGAATAGGAAGAACACACGGAAGGCGGGCGATTCTGGAATTTGACGCGGGACGCGCGCGCTTTGGACCATGAAGGTCCGAGGCGCGCGCTTCCCATGTCAATTTCCAGAATGCCCAGAAAAATGAATTATGAACAGAAACACAAGTTTAACCCTCAAGCCATCCCCAGCGGAGTCGCCACTGTAGATACCCCGGGAACCACGGCTTGGCTAGAGAGCGTGAGTTATCCTAGGATGTCTAATTGTGTTTTAGAGTCACCACCCACGTTTTTGAGGAACGTAAGAAAACCTAATGTTTATGAGCCTAAGTTTGATTTACGAAAACAGAGATTCTTTGGGATGAGGGGTTCGGGGGTTAGGTTATGAAATGGGAAGTACTTAAACACCCATTTCGCCCGAGCAAAGTCGGTCTTGTTTGTTCATAATTCACTTTCTAAGATAAATGTGTTCTTCCTATTAAAATGATGATGAAAGGGGGTTTTAGAGTTTGAAATGTAGGGAGATGACTCCTAGGCCAATTCAATGTAATGAAAGGACCGTTGGTGTCATGTCCCAAATGGTTTTGGGTGATTGCACATGTGATTGAAGAAGAAGAAGAAGAAGAAGAAGAAGAAGAAGAAGAAGAAGAAGAAGAAGAAGAAGAAGAAGAAGAAGTGCTTAAAACATTTACCTATAGTATCCTTCGAAAAGAGAACCTCTTGTAAAGCCTTGAAGAAGAGGTTGAGTACTTTTTTGAAGAAGTCCCAAAGGAAAAGTCTAGGCAAAGAGTGAGTAAAAAGTCTAAAGTGATGATTTTTCCAAGTCCTCCTCCAATGATGGATTGGAGGGGTTTTTATAGTTGAAAAGTGATGTTTTTTGGTGCCAAAACGGAGTCACAAAGATCAGTTTCCCGGGCAAAATCATATAAAATGAGCAAGGGAGAGATTCTTGGGCAGAATCTGTAACTGACACGCCCCAGAAGCGCGCGCATCCCACCTAGGCGGCGAAAGGCGCGCGCGTCTGGCCTCAAGGGGCGGAGGCGCGCGACTCTGAGAAGCGACTTTTGACAGAATGGACTAGAAAGTTAGAACTGTTATTCAGTTTCGTCCCGGGACTTAACGGAGTCCGTCTGGAACTTAACCAAAGTAACAGAAACTAACAGGAAACACTTAAAAGAGGGAGAAACACAAAATCAAGTGTGCAATCGGGGTGAACGGTCCAAGGCGGGGTGTCTACATAGAGCCACATTCTTCTTGAGCAGCTTGAAGATCGGCTCACACATGGAAGTGAGTTGGTGCACAAATAGATTGATGTATTGAAGTCTGCCCATGAAACCTTTGATTTCCTTCTGCGTCTTTGGGGGAGGCATGTCAATGATTGCCTTGATCTTGGAGGGATCAGCTTCAATTCCCCTCTCCGTGACCATGTAACCGAGAACCTTTCCTCTGATAACCCCAAAAGTGCACTTTACGGGATTGAGTCTCATGTTGTGTTGTCGAAGCCTTTCAAAGAACTTGCGAAGATCGATCAAATGTTGACCATTGGTTCCCTTTGAATGGATGATCATGTCGTCTACATAGACCTCGATCTCTTTATGAATCATGTCATGAAATAGATCCGTAACAGCCCTCTGGTAGGTAGCCCCAGCGTTCCTTAGTCCGAACGGCATGACTGTGTAGCAGAAAGTGCTCCACGGTATTGTGAAAGCTGTCTTGTGTTGATCCTCTTCGGACATGAGAATCTGATTGTAACCGGCAAAACCGTCCACAAATGAGCGGACTTCATAGTTGGCAGTTGAATCAACGAGCATGTCGATGTTTGGTAGTGGAAAATCATCTTTCAGGGAAGCTTTGTTCAAATCCCGGAAGTCCACACAAACCCAAACCTTGCCGTTTGCCTTTCTGACTGTCACGATGTTGGCTAGCCAAGTCGGATACTCAATGACTTTGATGAAACCCACAATGAGGAGCTTTTCGATCTCTTCTTTGACTTGTAGAGACCATTCTGGCTTGATCTTTCGGAGCTTCTGCATCATTGGCTTGGCGTCCTCTCTGATCGGAATTCTGTGCTCCGCGACCTTTCTGTCCAAACCTGGCATGTCTCTGTACGACCATGCGAATACATCCACGAATTCTCTGAGCAATGCAGTCAATCTGTCTTTGTTTTCCCCCTTGAAGAAGCTGCCAATCTTCGTTTCTTTTGGCTCTTCGTCGGTACCCAGATTAACAACATGCAATTCCTTATCAGCCCCTGGACCATTTTCACCACGACAACGAACCTGTTGAGCTAGTTCATTTAGGTATGTTATGTTTTCGTGGTCTATTTCATCATAATTTGAATCGTTATTAACTTGTTCATTAAGTTTGTTATTAGTTAATTCATCATTTATGATGTTTGCAATCTCGGGGTACTTAGAAATATCAAATTTTTCATTAGCAAAGAAAGGAAATACACGCTCGGCTATTGCCTCCATATCCTCTTGGGTGAGGGCATTAGAAACACTCTCGGACTCAAAAGTAAGTGTGAGCCGCTCTTCCTTTATTGCTGTACGGGGTATGCAACCCATTTCTTGGATCAAGAAATCCTCGGATACTATTGGCCCTTTCGTTGAATACCAGTTGTTGATTGGCTCGGAGCTTGGCGGGATCTCATTGATGGTTTCCTTTCTGATGATGGTGTCGTAGATGGCGTTGACTTGACAATCGTCCATGATGGCAAATTCTTCGAACATGGAGGCTAGATCAGATAGTTCTTCCCCCACGGTGATCTCTACCTTGGACTCTACAGTCACTTTCTTACCCCACCATTCTCGGGGTGACATTGGAGTAGGCTCCCTTTCTTGTGTCGGTATTTTACAATCAGTGAAGATCTCGAGACCGGGATTTCTAACGCCCTTGTCGTTAACCCATGGTTCGGGAAAGATCATGTACAGAACATCTTCCCCTTGGTGAACAAAATAACCGTTTAGTGTGTTGCGGTAAGGCCTTAAGTTAGGGATTTCATATTGCCGCCCTTCTTTGCGAGCTTGGGTCTTTTGATTCTTGACTGCTTGCTCGTGTTTCAAGTCATCTTCGGTAGGCTCGTACCCCAGACCAAACTTGTTCTTGACAAAAGGAACTTCTACGGGGTGCAATATCCCTTGTTGATGCTTCCCTAGTCCTAGACCGGGAAAGTGATTCATGTTCCTCATTATGCGAAGGATTTTAGGATTGCCGAGGGTCCATTGTCTGTTTCCCCCTTCTTTGTCGATGGTGTTGACGCCGGAGAGAGTGGCATCTTCTATCCCGTGTTGGACTTGGTGAACGGGTTGTCCTCCATTTCTGTGGATGGTGATATTCTCGACCATGATGGTGATTATCTCGTCCCCATTTCTGATCTTGACACACTGATGGAGAGTGGAAGGTACCGTATTGGAATTGTGGATCCAAGGTCGGCCCAGAAGTAAGTTGAATAACGCAGGGACATTAAGTACTTAGAATGAGACGGACATGATCATGCTTCCAAATTCGATATCAACTTCTAACATTCCCATGACTGTACGGGTAGTGCTGTCGTGCCCTCTAATGACTTGTGCGGAGGGTTGTAAATCGGAGCTTTTGGGCCCCAGTATGCCCATGACTTGGCTAGGCATTAAGTTGAGTGCAGAACCACCGTCTACTAGAACTCTTGAGATGGGTCTCCCCCTTGCCTTTACTTTGAGGTAGATGGCTTCATTGTGTTCGGACCCAAATGGCGGGAGGTCCATGTCGGCAAAAGTGATGACATTGCCGAAGTGAATGTGACCTATCATTACTGTAAGGTCCTCGGGTGTCGTGTCGGGAGAGACTGATGTGTCATCCAAGTTCTTAATGACGAGGTCTCGGTGTCTTTTTGATGATGCAATAAGGTCCCAGATGGATATGTTGGCTTGCGTCTTCTTGAGTTATGTTAACAAAGGATCTTAGGGTATGTCGCGTGCTTGCGATCTTTGAGAAGAGGTGTTGGTTGCTGCGGTATTGGGAGGGATTGCGCTCGTTATTACTCGGCCACTGCGAGTGAGCACGTTCACGGTCCCTTGTAGCTTCTTATTCCTATTCTTTAAGACTTCCCTCATAATATCATCATAAGTCACAACATAACAAGAATTATCAAGTTTATTCATATCATCGGAGCCCTCATTCACAATTGGGATCGAATGAGTGGTTCCTTCAAACTCTCCTACCTCTATTACATTGACACCACCCTCATTAGGGATTATGAATTCCTTCCTATCTATGAGGTCTTGGATGGAGAAACAATCTTTGGTGAGGTGGCCGTTGCATTGATGGTAGTCACACCATTTATGGTGGGCATGATTGGGATAGAGCGGTTGTGGTTGCTTGTACCCTTGAAGAGGGGTGATTTGTCCCTTGGCCTTTAGAGCTTCATAGGCCTCGGTGATGGTCATGCCGTTGAGAGGAGTGTAGACGCGGTCGTTTTGGAACCGCTTGCCTTGTGGTGGAGGGACCTTCTTGTAATTCCCCTTGTCGGTAGTAACGGCATTGACAGAAGCCTCTTTGTTTGAACTAGAGGCGGCCTTATATCGGTAAGTAGGAGTGGTTTTCTTAATCTCCTTGAGCAAGTCATCCATGCGTACCCTGCCTCATACATTTGGGAGAAGTCGGAGTAGCAAGCCCCACTTAGGTGGGTGCGGAGATCAATCTTGAGACACTTGGGAAAGATGTCCATTTGCTCTTTTGTGTTTGGCCTCTCAACAATTTCAGAGAGCTTGTCATTCCATCTCCTTGTGAAGTCAATGAAGGACTCGTTGTCTCTTTGAGTGGTGTTCTCGAGCTCTTTCCTTGTGGGCCGGTGAGTGGTGTTGCCTTGATATTGACTTTTGAAGGCAAGCATAGCGGCATCCCAATCAAGACGGACAGTGAGCGGGAGAGTTTCATACCAATCCTTTGCCGCCCCCTCGAGAGTGAGAGGAAATCATTGAGCCATAACTTTTGGGGAGACCTTCTTCGGAACCATAGCCCAAATGTAAGTCTCGATGTGAGCCATCGGGCATGAGTTGCCCTTAAACTTGCTAATGTTGGGCATCTTGAATTTGTCGGGGAGAGCGGCCATCGTGCTCATGAGGATGGATGACTGATAAACGCCTGTGTTGGAGCCTTTTCCCATGTTGAAGCCGTCGAATTTCTGATCAATGTAGGCCATGATGGAATCGACCATCATGGGGTCGTTGTTGTCGGTGCTTGGTTTCCCCACTTTTTTGGTACGGGCACTGACATATGGGCTTTCAAACAAACCCTCGGTCCACTCGGATTCCTCATTGTTATTGACCCCCTTGTTCTTGGAGAGCTTGAGGAGCTTGGCTTTCAGTTGGTCAACCTCGGCCTCGTGGGCCTCCCTTTGACTGTCGACATGAGCTTGCCACAAGGCTTCTTTGGTTTGAGCCTCTTGGTTAAGGGTAGAGACTTGTTGGAGCGTTTGAACCATGGCAGAAAGTTGCTCGAGAGTCATGGCGTTGTTGGTGCTGGAGTCGCCGGCCATTGATGATGTAGAGGCTGTTGGAGTGATCGATTCACGGACAAGCCTGTTGGATGAATCTCTGTAGATGCGGAGAGTACCAATCGGACCTATAATTGGAGAAGTAGCCCTTGTCAGTCTCGGTTCACACTTTTGGTCCATGAAGAGGTTGAGAACAAACAGTTGGGCACACGACTCGAACCACATAAGAAAAAAGACTCTTTTTTTTATAAGTCGGAGGGAATGGGTCCCTTTTGGGGTTTCTAAGAAGATAATGGAATCGTCACACTAGTATATAGACCATCTCGCGGTCCCATATACTCATCGGATTCCATCGCGTTTGTGAATCCTACATGTGTCGGGATTAAACTAAATTAATGTAGTAAAGCATATATGCGGGGACGGATTTTTTATTTTCGTCCAAAATAACCACTTTTGGGGACGGATTTTTATTGCGTCCGTTTCAACAAGTTGGCATGTATAATTTGAAAACATTAGTTTAGGGAAATCTCGGTACATGGAAACCGACTTGGTCACGGAGTGTTAGACCCTAACTAGAATTGTGTGGTTTGTGCTCGGCTTAAAGAGAGGCTTAAAGGTCACCCCCGGAATGTAGTCATGAACTATGCCACGGGCTGAGGTTTACCGCTTCGAAAGAGCCAAGGTCGAGTGGAGCTTGAAACTTTCTAGGACGGGCCTCGACGGGTTTGGGGTTGGACTTGTGCGACTCGATAGTGAACAATTTATAGGAGTAATGTGCATGTAGTGTGAGGTCTATCACGTGATAATTTTTTTTTTTATTATTTTTTTTTGAAAAGAAAAGATAAAAAAAAAACACATAAGCACGTAAATTACAACTCCCGAATCACCCGTGTGACCGGTAAATAAAACACAAAATTAAACAGTCCAAGGGTTCAATTCTGTTCTGATGCAGGCAACTGTGCCCACACGCCACTGTTCTGTTCAGTCACTGAAACATGTTCTTGCCTTGGAAATTGGCCCAGAAGCGCGCACCTCGGGCTAGCGTTGTGGGAAGCGCGCGCCTGGCGCATTGTGTCTGGGAGGCGCCCGCTTCTGGGCTCACCTCTCAGATTATCAGAAACTTATGGACTCAGGGGATTGCCCTGGTCCTGATTGTGTGATGGAACCCCTGCAATGTTTGTTAGCACGGAATAATAGGAAGAATAGGAAGAACACATGGAAGGCGGGCGATTCTGGAATTTGACGCGGGACGCACGCGCTTTGGACCACGAAGGCCCGAGGCGCGCGCTTCCCATGTCAATTTCCAGAATGCCCAGAAAAGTGAATTATAAACAGAAACACAAGTTTAACCCTCAAGCGTCCCCAACAGAGTCGCCACTGTAGATACCCCGGGGCGGGGCCACGGCTTGGCTAGAGCGCGTAGGTTACCCTAGGATGTCTAATTGTGTTTTAGAGTCACCACCCACGTTTTTGAGGAACGTAATAAAACCTAATGTTTATGAGCCTAAGTTTGATTTACGAAAAAAGAGATTCTTTGGGATGAGGGGTTCGGGGGTTAGGTTACGAAATGGGAAGTACTTAAACACCCATTTCGCCCGAGCAAAGTCGGTCTTGTTTGTTCATAATTCACTTTTAAAGATAAATGCGTTCTTCCTATTAAAATGATGATAAAAAGGGGTTTTAGAATTAAAATGTAGGGAGATGACTCCTAGGCCAATTCAATGTAATGAAAGGACCGTTGGTGTCATGTCCCAAATGGTTTTGGGTGATTGCATATTTGATTGAAGAAGAAGAAGAAGGAGAAGAAGAGGAATGCTTAAGACATTTACCTATAGTATCCTTCAAAAGAGAACCTCTTGTAAAGCCTTGAAGAAGAAGTTGAACACTTAGTTGAAGAAATCCCAAGAAGTGAGTAAAAAGTCTAAAAGTAATGATTTCCAAGGTCCTCCTCCAATGATGGATTGGAGGGGTTTTTATAGTTGAAAAAGGACTGTTTTTGGAGCCAAACGGAGTCTCCAAGAAATATTTCCTGGGCAAAATTATGTATAATGAGCAAGGGAGAGATTCTTGGGCAGAATCTGTAACTGACACCCCCCAGAAGCGCGCGCATCCCACCTAGGCGGCGGAAGGCGCGCGCGTCTGGCCTCAAGGGGTGGAGGCGCGCGACTCTGAGAAGAAATTTTTGACAGAATGGACTAGAAAGTTAGAACTGTTATTCAGTTTAGTCCCGGGACTTAACGGAGTCCGTCTGGAACTTAACCAAAGTAACAGAAACTAACAGAAAACACTTAGAAGAAGGAGAAACACAAAACCAAGTGTGCAATTGGGGTGAGCGGTCCAAGGCGGGGTGTCTACAATCGGAATCTTGCTCATTGATCCAAGTGATGTGCACACGCCCATTGCTATCTGGTTAGACTTTGACTGTTCAAATAACACAGCGGAGTATGAGGCTTGCATGGCTGGCCTTGAAGAGGCTTTGATAAGAGGGGTCAGAGAAATTGAAGTGTTCGGGGATTCCACCCTAATCATCAATCAGATTGAAGGAAAATGGAGAATCCAAGATTTGAGGCTGCAATAATATCATATTCAACTGGTAGAACTCACAGAACGCTTCTCAAATATCTCATTTCATTACCTCCCAAGAGACCGAAACAGATTCGCAGATGCATTGGCTACCCTAGCCTCTATCATGGAATTCCCTGCTGATGTCACGGTGAAACCGTTCGTGGTTAGTAAGAGATCAATCCCAGCCTATTCCCTGGCAATTGAATTGGAAAACGAAGAAAATGAAGAGCCATGGTACGCAGATGTATGGAATGTGCTCAAGAACGGGCTCTACCCTCCAAAAAAGGACAAAAGGGAAAGAATTGCAATGCGAAGATGGGCCTCCCAATTCGTGATTTTCGGAGATCGATTGTATAAAAGATATCATAACGTACCAAATTTTCTCTGGACAAGCCAGAAGCGACTAGAATAATGGAGGAAATTCATGGGGACTGTGTGGACCTGTAAGGATCCCGCCCCCGCGCGGAGGATCGCGACGAGTTATGGGGGCGAAAGGCCAAACGCGGTTAACATGCCAAAAAATAACGGAGCCGCCACTTTTGTTAATTATTTAACCCAACAAAAGAAAAGGTTAGAGATTCTATTAGTTCAGAGGTCAGGTTACGCCTTGGGAAGAGTTTCACATCACCCAAGTCGCCTCGGATAGGACCGAGTCTCCCTAATGTTAGTTAACGAAAGTGCATGTGTGTGTGTGTGTGTTTAAAATGGGAGAAACTGACTATTTTGACAAAACCAGTTAATTATTTAACAGAAAAGGTTTATTTTGCAAACTTTCTTGTCAGGAAAGGAAGAAACTAGAAAATGCCCTCCCCAGCCAAAGTAGCCGTACGGATGGGGAGGGCTCTCCAGGGCATTTTTACAGTTTATCAGAAAACAGTCCAGTTTCAGTCAAAACAGAGTATCTTTGCTGAAACTGGACTGGAATGTTGATTTCCAGTTTATGATTAACAACAAAACTTTGAAAAGTTCATTCCTATTCACTTTGATCATCAAAGGAACCCCAAAAACAGATTTGGGTGTGATCAAAGGCAATCATTGGACAAATTTATGACAAGTTGATGAACATGGCATTTAAACCAAAATGACCATTTTGGTGGATAAAGATTGAAACTTTACCACCAAAATAGAATTATTATACAAGATCAAACCTTTAGGGATACAAATATAACATAAAGATCAAATCTTTATGTCCCATACTTGGTGATTTATGGCTAGATCATGGTTGGGGTGATAAAGATTGGAACTTTATCCCCCAATCATGACTCTTATGGCCAAATAAAACAAAATCAACATGAAAATGTAACAAACAATGATCATCTTTAGGTTTTACCCCATAATCACACACTAGGTGTGAAGGGAACCTTGAATCACCTCATGATTTGGATCATATACATATATAATCATAATATATATAGCTTGAAATGCCAAGACTTGTATACTATATAGATATAGTGCTTGAAAATGGACAAGACTTGCAAGAAATGTAAAGTGCTTGAAATGGACAAGACTTTGCAAGAACAAGAAGAAATAACACAAGATAAACAAGTAATATGAACAAAGATAAAAGAGTTTGAGATGAAGAAGAAGATGGGGAGAAAGAGGCTTCACCTATGATGGTTATGCCTATCTTCCTCTCTTTTCACTCAAATATGTGTATCACTCACTTTCTGCTCTCAAACTGGCAGAGTAACAGCTCTCAAAATGTTTTCTCCCCCCCTGAAATGATCAGCATGGGGTTCAATTTATAGAGGCTGAGGGTGCCCAACATAGCCGTACGACTAGGGACCTCATGTGCCCAAACCATCCGTACGACTCGACTTGGCGAGCTTCTGGATTTTTCTAAGTTTAATTCCAGTTCAGTCCTGGAATATCAGGTTTATACTAGCGAGGTCCTGTCCCATTGGTTTATCCCTAAATGGTACCAAGAATTCCTCTAAAGTAGGTAAATTCAGATTGGGGTACTTATAGAGCCCCTCGGAAACATCGCTTTTGAAGAAAGCGGGGTTGTCGACAAAACAAGCATCCCAATCTGATGGGAGGACGGCTTGGCCGATTTGGGTGAGAGATTTCAAGTCTACTCAAACCTATAAGCATCCCAATCCGATGGGAGGACAGCATAGCCGATTTGGGTGAGAGATTCTAAGGCTACTCAAACCTATAAGCATCTCATTTTGATGGGAGGACGGCTTAGCCGATTTGGGTGAGAGATTCTAAGGCTACTCAAACCTATAAGCATCCCATTTTGATGGGAGGACGGCATAGCCGATTTGGGTGAGAGATTCTAAGGCTACTCAAACCTATAAGCATCCCATTTTGATGGGAGGACGACATAGCCGATTTGGGTGAGAGATTCTAAGGCTACTCAAACCTATAAGCATCCCATTTTGATGGGAGGACGGGTTAGCCGATTTGGGTGAGAGATTCTAAGGCTACTCAAACCTATAAGCATCCCATTTTGATGGGAAGACGTCTTAGCCGATTTGGGTGAGAGATTCTAAGGCTACTCAAACCTATAAGCATCCCATTTTGATGGGAGGACGGCTTAGCCGATTTGTTCTATGGCTGGACCTAGAGGTATAGGATTCCTATGTATCCCTATTCGAGGGAATCAAGCCTAACGTAGTTCGGGTGAGAGATTTTAAGGCTAATCAAACCTATGGGCCTTAGGTGGATATCTATTCATCCTTTCCTAAACAGGCATGGCCCGAAGGCCGGGCTTGGTCAACTTGGCCCTATTCGGAGGGGGTCGACTAAAGGGGGCTGGCATGGCTCAGAGGCTCAAATGATGGGCATGGCTCAGAGGCTAGACTCGATCGACTTGGCTCTATCGGAGAGGGTCGACTTGAGGGTAACTGGTCTTACATCCTACTAAGGATTGCCGGGACATTTGGTTAACTTTTCTCATGGCGGGGGGTCGACTACACAAACTGGTCAACTTATCTCATGGCGGAGGGTCGACTACACAAACTGGTCAACTTATCTCATGGCGGAGGGTCGACTACACAAACTGGTCAACTTATCTCATGGCGGGGGGTCGACTACACAAACTGGTCAATTGGTCAACTTATCTCATGACGGAGGGTCGACTACACAAACTGGTCTCACGTCATCACAGACTGCCGGGACACATTGATAGGTTTTCTCTAACCTGGCCACTCTCGGGGACAAAGGTTTTCTTAACCTAACCATGACTATACTGGTCTTACGCCCTACCAAGGGCTGCCGAGGCGATAACATTTTAACTTTCATCCTGGACTTACGAAATACGGCCGGGTCAATAAAATCCAATGGTCTTACGTCATGCCGGACGGCCAAGGACGAATTTCACGGAGCCTAATGGACTTATGTCATTCCGGACTGCCAAAGGACGAATCTCGCAGATCCTAATGGTCTTACGTCACGCCGGACGGCCAAAGGACACAATCTCATAAAACCTAATGGTCTTACGTCACGTCGGACGGCCAAAGGGCAAATCTCACAAAACCTAATTGTCTTACGTCACGCCGGACGGCCAAAGGACACAATCTCACAAAACCTAATGGTCTTACGTCACGCCGGACGGCCAAAGGGCAAATCTCACAAAACCTAATGGTCTTACGTCACGCCGGACGGCCAAAGGACACAATCTCACAAAACCTAATGGTCTTACGTCACGCCGGACGACCAAAGGACACAATCTCACAAAACCTAATGGTCTTAGGTCACGCCGGACGGCCAAAGGGAAAATCTCACAAAACCTAATGGTCTTACGCACCGGACGGCCAAAGGGCACAATCTCACAAAACCTAATGGTCTTACGTCACGCCGGACGGCCAAAGGGCAAATCTCATAAAACCTAATGGTCTTACGTCACGCCGGACAGCCAAAGATCACAATCTCACAAAACCTAATGGTCTTACGTCACGCCAGACTGCCAAAGGGCACAATCTCACAAATCCTAATGGTCTTACGTCACGCCGGACGGCCAAAGGGCAAATTTCATAAAACCTAATGGTCTTACGTCACGCCGGATAGCCAAAGGACACAATCTCACAAAACCTAATGGTCTTACGTCACGCTGGACGGCCAAAGGGAAAATCTCATAAAACCTAATGGTCTTACGTCACATCGGACTGCCAAAGGACACAATCTCACAAAACCTAATGGTCTTACGTCACGACGGACGGCCAAAGGACAATTTTTCATATTTTTAACTGGACTTACGAAGAACGGCCATGTTAACTTCCCAAATTCAATCTTTTAACCTGGACTTACGAAGCGCGGCCGGGTTAAATTACATACTCTTAACCTGGGCTTACGAAGTACGGCCGGGTTAATTTCAACAAAGCTGGTCTTACGCCCATCTAGGGACTGCCCAGGGACATTTTCATTGGGAACCTAATTTTTCTAGGTTCAATTCAAGTTGTACGAGCCGAGAAGGGCATTTTTCGGGGTATTTATGACAAGGGGCTTTGAATGGGTAGGACCACAAAGCTAACTTTCAACAAGAAACCATTAATTTTAGCAGGGCTAAAGTAGCCGTACGGCTAGGGGAGGAAACACTCCTTTTTCATTCAATTTTTTTCAGGCTGGTCATCTTCTTAAATGCCACAGTCTGAGGTTCATCAATCAGTTCATCACCTTCATTTCGAAAGATTTCTCCTCCATGGAGCCTTTTCTCATGGAAAAACCACCAAAATTGCCCAAAATTCATCAAGAATGCTTTGAGGGCAACCTTAGGCTTTGGATGCGGTACCATATGAGGAATTACAAGGGAGTTTTCCAGTCCAAATTTGGTCTCCAATCTCTTTGGTCCCTTAAGGAGTTCATCCCGGATCTTGAGCTATTAAGAGCCGCTGCGTCCTTTTGGGATGTCAGGAGACATGTATATTGCTTCTCCTACAACGAAATCACTCCAACCTATGAGGCAGTATTCTAAAAAGCGCTAGGCGGGGCCTAGGCGGCGAAGCCGGGCCTAACGCCTAGGGGCCTAGGCAGGGCCTAGAAATTAGCACATTTAAATATTTTTTATAAATCTGTATATATATATATATATATATATATATATATATATATATATACAAATAAAATAGTCATTTATAAGCTTATACTTATAAAAAAAACTTATAAAATATATTGACTTTTTAAATAAAAAATATGAAATGAAAAAGTCTAAACTAATAAGTACATTTTCATGTACTGTTGTACATATGGGTACACCTATATTCAACATGTATGTGCAACACTACATTATTTCTTCAATTTAAAGCCCAATTTTCCATGAGTCTACCCAGTACCCACTCACAGCCCCAGTTTACAAGGCCAAATTTAAGACGTCTTCTTCTCCCCAAAAGGTCCATCGGTGTCGCTCCTCCCTCGCCGTTCGCCAGATCCAGCGATTACGACTCCGATGACTCCATCACCATCTCCATTGCCTCAATCTCTGCAAATCCAAGGTACACCAGATCTTCTTTTCACTCTCCTCCCTTCCATGCCCAAATCCCGTTCTTCTCATTTACTTCTCTCTTTCTCCTGCACACTCGACTCCCTCATTATCCTCATATCTCGTCGAGTCACCGCCGAGCCCGCCTAGTCGCCGCCGAGTCCGCCGGACGCCTAATATCGCCGATTTGAAGGAAATCGGGGCGGGAAGGGGCCGCCTAGCGCCCAAGCGCCACCTAGGCGGCCGCCTAGCCCGATTTTTATAACACTGCTATGAGGATTTCAAGGCTTTGGTGGGCGGCGTGGACACGGAGGTCATTGCTCTCCCCTCAGTTGATGACACCATGTGTGTCGAAAGTTTGGTCTCTCTTCTCGACATTCCTTTGGAAGAGGCCCAATGTATGGTTCTTAATCATACTTTTATTGACATTTCGGATCTCCCCGAGAAGTTCATGAATCGCACGGATGAGGCTTCTTGGAATGCTTTTGGTTTGTGCATTCTTGCCTTTTTCTACATGGTTGGCTCCAAAGGTACTTGTCATAGGGTTTTACTGAGTGTCCTTGAGGAGTGCCGTGCGGGGAAGGATATTGCCCCCTTGATCTTGGGCGAAACCCTTCATGACATGGACCGCTTGGCTTTGGGAGACGGCTTCATGCGTAGCGGTAGCCCCTCCTTACTCACTTTGTGGTTGAGGGAGAGGTTGATGGCCATTCCCGAGGCTCCTATCTCTCACAGACCGTGGTCTTATTCCTTGAGAGGCATTCTCTTGGACTTCACTCAGAGTGACTGGGAGGCTTATATGGCTTGCCTCACGACTGCCGAGATCCGTTGGTCAGTCCCACATTGGCGTATCAGCTCGGTGCGGGAGTATCAGGATAATTCCCCTTTTGTTCGGGTGTCGGGACTCTTGGGATAATCTTATTACATCCCTTCTTTGGTCCGTCGTCAGTTTGGATTACTGCAGACTCCACTGTTGGAGTGGTCTGGTGTTAACCCAGAGCATTTGAGGCTTCCGCCCTTGTCTATGTGAGATTCCTCCGCTATTTCTCTTATTTCCCGATTGTGGACTCGTTCCCTCTTTCCGGTTTGGGTACTTCTTGGGCGTGCAACCAGCATGGTTCTAATCACGGTCTACTTGGACTGGTATGAACAGACTATGGGACAGACTCAGAGGCTCATTGAAGAGAGGCGTGAGGTTATTCTTGGTGGGACTCATGACCCTAGCAGGGTTTTGAGGGAGACCGATGCCGTGGCGAGTGGCCATAACATTACTGGAGACATTGTCGAGGACTATCAAGCCTTGGCTGATAGGAGAATGGCTGCGATGCCTAGGGCACGAATGGAAGATCTTCGAGCTCGGGCCATTGCCAATGCGGCTTTGAGGGCAACTTGGCTGGTTAAGGATGTCGGGAGGATACCTAATCATGGAAGGGGGGAGGTCGACATCTTTGAGGTGAAGAAAAAGAAGACTCGAAGAAGTGAAAAGAAGAAGTGGAGGGACGAGGAACAGTGATAGTCCTATATTTCCATGTATCCACCCATTGCCATTGCAGACACATTAGTTCATTTTAGGTGTCTTAGTTATGTCTTAAGCATGTTAGTTGAATCGAGAGTAGACTGTGCTTGAACTCATCAAAGAAGTGTTTTAACTGTAATGAAAATGGTTACTTACGAAGCCAATTTGCATTCACATGAAGTCTTTGCTCGAAACCAAATTTGATTTTTATTCATTTTTAGACCGGACCAATAATTAATTGGCTGCCTACGTTCCCCTCTTACAAATGAGACTAAGGGGTTTAGGTCATCGTAGTTCACCTTTTACAAATTTTGGGTGCGACCCTGTTTTTTCTCTAGACCGCCCAAATGGGTTTTCAATCTAGGTGGGTATATTCTTTTAGCACCTACAAGTTTTTTTTTTTTTTAAAACAAAGTAACGACGGAGCTTGTCACCGTTGACAGGGTGCGTGAAGGGGTTTCCATCCAAGTCCGCAAGCCTCATTTCACCTCCTGAGAATATCTCCTGTACCACGAAGGGACCGATCCACACGGGCTCCCATTTTCCGTCGGGATTAGACCTCCCGGGGGGTTTTTCCTTAAGGACCAAATCTCCTACCCGAATTTCTCGGGGCTTCACCTTTCTATCAAAAGCTCGCGCCATTCTCCCCTTGTAGGCGCGGATGTTCTCCATTGCCTTCAGACGAGGTTCGTCCAGCAAGGCCAATTTATCATGCCGGCTCCGAAGCCAATCAACCTCATGGATTTTGTTCTCCAACAAAATTCTCAATGACGGTACCTCCAGCTCGGCCGGGAGCATGGCCTCCATTCCATAAGTCAAGGCAAAAGGGGTTTCCCCAGTGGCAGTTCTAACCGAGGTATAGTAGCCCCACAATGCTAGATGTAGCTTTTCAAGCCAATCTCTTCCCCGTGTTGCCATTTTTTTAATAATCCTTTTGAGCGTTTTGTTGGCGGCCTCCACTGCACCATTGGTCTGGGGCCTATATGGGGAGGATTTATGGTGAGTGACTCAGAACTCTCCTAATAATTGGTCACATTCGCCTTAGAAGTGCGAGCCATTGTCGGTGACGACCTCGTTCGGGACCCCGTACCGACACATGATGTTTTCCTTTATAAACCCCGCAACTTTCTTGGAAGTGAGGACCTTGTAGGATTTAGCCTCTACCTGTAGACACCCCGCCTTGGACCTCTCACCCCGATTGCATACATAGTATTTTTATTTAACTTGATTTTGTTAATTTCTGTTATTTCCGTTAAGTTCCTAACTGATTCCGTTAGTTTTGGACTAAACTGCATAACAGAGTTAACTTTTAGAGTCATTCTGTCGTTTTAACCAGTGGGCGCTTCCGGCACCGTCAATGGGTCGCGCGCGCGTTTGGTCCAACAGGCCGGACCCGCGCGCTTCCCGCTTTGACAGTAACGGATAGCACCATTTTCCCCTCCCTTTTCTTATTTAGAAAATCTCTTCTGGATCACAAACACCTCCTTTTTACATCCACATTCATCCCCCTTAGTTTTGTAACCTCCAATCCCAATATTCTAGCCATGTCTTTAAAACTAAATATTTCTTTTTATTATTATTTGATTTTCTTTTATTTCTTTCATTAATTCTTTTATTTATCTTTTTCTTGATTGGTCAATTCCATTTCACATGGATTGACCAATTTCCCTCCAACCTTTCCCTCCTAATTTTACCTATAAAAACCATCATCTCCTACCTTGGAAAAGGACCTCATTTTTTAGACTTGAAATTTCTCTATACACACACTATACACAATTCTCTAGACAAATTCTCCCAACAAGAGTTCTTCGTAACAAGTCTCTACACAAATTGTTCTACAACAATTTCTCTACAACAACTCCACTTTCAAGTCAAGGTTTCAAGTTCTCTTTTCTAAAGGTACAACTTTTCTCTTTCTCTTTTATTTATGTCTTACTAGTATGCAATCTCCATAAAAGGAATACAACCAAAAGGCCACTTCACTATTGAAGTTTGGTCAAGGTTACATTCCAACATTCCAAACACTAATTAAATTCCATTTCATTTCTTATGTAATTGTTTAGCATATTCACCCTGTAATATTTTAGCATAAATTAATTAATAAAATCATTCTTTTTATTTCCCCTTTTCTTCTCATCTCAATTGTTAGCACATTTTTTATATCAATAAATTGAAGGACATTAGCACTAGAACACCAAAGTAGCAAGACCCGCGTAAGCGGGGCGGAGTGGGTGTTTAAGTACTTCCCACTCCGTCACCTAACCCCCGAACCCCTCATCTCAAGAATCTTTGGTTTTGTAATCAATAAAAAAGGCTATTCTCTTAGGTTTTCTCGCGTTCCTCTAAAACGTGGGTGGCGACTCTTAAAATCAAGTAGACATCCTAGGTTAATTCACGTGCTCTAGCCAAGCCGTGGTCCCCTGGGGTATCTACAGTGGCGACTCTGCTGGGGATAGATAGAGGGTTAAACTTGCGTTTTTCATTTTTGATGTTCTTTTATTTTATTTTCTGGGCATTCTGGTAAAAAGGGTAGGAAGCGCGCGCCTCTGGCCTTCTTGGCCTAAAGCGCGCGCGTCTGACCCTAATTACCAGAATTGCCCGCCTCCCATCTTGTCCTCCAATTCCATGTTTCTGTGCTAACGTTTACTGCAGGGGAAAAGTTCTATAATTTAGGGTCAAGGCAATCCCTTGAACCCGCTGATTTGTAGGTACTGCCCAGACGCGGGCGCCTCCACTTCTCTCAGTCTAACGCGCGCGCCTCCCGAGTAGGCTTCTGAATGCGCGCGCTTCTGAGCATTTCCCATAAACAGAAACAGTGAACAAAATGGACAGTTTTGACAGTGTGTGAGCACCGGGCCTACACAGAACAACTTTTATTTCCTGTTCATTTTTATCGGTCACACGGGTGATTCGAAAGTTGTAAATTATGTGCTTATTTGCTTTAATTTATTTTTCTTTTGAAAAAAAAATTATTTTGTCACTTGTTAGACCTCACACTACGTGCACAATTCCTACCAACTGCTCACAATCGAGTCGCACAAGTCCAACTCCAAACCCGTCAAGGCCCGTCCTAAGAAGTTTCAAGCTCCACCCGACCTTGACTCTTCCGAAGCGGTAAACCTCAGCCCGTGGCGTAGTTCACGACTACATGCCGGGGTGACCTTTAAGCCTCATATTTAAGCCGAGCACAAACCACACAATTCTAGTTAGGGTCTAACACTCCGTGACTCAAGTCGGTTTCCATGTGCCGAGATTTCCCTAAACTAATGTATTCAAATCATACATGCCACTCATTGTTTTGGACGAAATAAAACTCCGTCCCCAAGTGGTTATTATGGACGAAAATAAAAATCCGTCCCCGCATGTATGCTTTACTACATTAATTTAGTTTAATCCCGACACATGTAGGATTCACAATCGTGGTGGAATCCGATGAGTATATGGGACCACGAGAAGGTCTATATACTAGTGTGACGATTCCACTATTTTTCTAGAAACCCCCAAAAAGGACCACGTCCTTCGACTTTTGTAAATAAATAAAAAAAAAGAGTCATTTTTCTTATGTCGTTGAGTCTTTTTACTTTGTTTGTGGGTTAATTATTTTACTCAAAATATGTTTGTGGGGCCAACCTAAGATCGACCGTGTTCTCTCAATAGGTCCAATGGCTTCCAACAGCAACAACGACAAGGGTGAGAATACTTCCGTGTCCAACGAAAGGCTCTTCAACATAATAAGAGCCACGGGGGAACAAATGGATAGACTTGTCAAGGATGCCCGCCGCAAGGATGATTTGTGGCAAGACCGTCTTGATCTCGAGAGGAAAATTCACAAGGAAGAAGTGTCCGAACTTAAGGCTCGTTTGCAAGAGCTCACCGACAGCAAGGAAAAGGTCCACGGTAAAGCACGCTCAAGTGGCTCATCCCTCAAAAGTCATAAAAGTGCCACCAATGACCGTGTCTACACTCCCCTCCAAGGTATGATGTCACCAAGGCCTATGAAGATCTCAAAACAAAGGGACAAATTTCTCCTCTCCAAGGGTACAAGCAACCACAACCATTGCGTCGCAACCATGCCCACCACAAGTGGTGTGACTATCACCTATGCAGCGGTCACCTCACCGAGGATTGCTTCTCCATCCGCAACATCATCCAAGACTTGATTGACAATAGTGAGTTTACCGTGGTTGAAGAACAACAGTTAGAGAGTGAGAACATGCAAGAACTCATCAAGGAAGAGGCTCAGATTTGAAATAGGGTCTCAACAAGAGATCATGCCGCAAGGAAGGCTACAATGACAATGGGGACTACAGCAACAATCTCCGTTTCTCTTTCTCTACCTAGTAATAGGAATAAAATAAAAAAAGAGTCAAAGTCCTCTTTGGTGTGCATTAAAGTTTTCTCTCGTCCCATGTTCAATGTCGAGTCTTATTATCAAATAAAAGTCGTTCTTGTCCTCATACACTCCTCCAAGTTGTTCAATTTAATTCTTGGCAAAATGATGAAAAGATGTCTAAACAAGTTTTAGAACGAAGGCCATCGCTTGAACGCCTAGGAGATAAACATCGACGACGGCATCAACAACGAAGACATCAAAACATCAACGTCAAAATCAAGCCAAAGAAAGGTGAAGCAGCAACCATGGAGAAAAATCAAGCAATGTTTCAAAGGGTGATTCGAAAAAAAAAAAAAAAAAAGAGCTCGCTAGGTTGAACTCTTCAAATCAACCTAGGAAAAAGTTAGAGCACAAAAAAAAAAATCCCCCCTCAGTCAAAGAAGTACAAATAAAAACATCATTCCACCAAACGAAGGACGAAGCAACATCGACAACAATCACGACGAAGCAACAATTCATCACGGCGAATGGAGAATCCACAAGAACTACGGTGACCTGAGCCTCTTCACTGGAGGAACGTAGGCAACCTTCGGGTCCGGTCTCATGCAAGAAAGAAGATATGTTTAGCCCTAGCGCGTTATGGTGATCGGCCTTCCTCTCGAACTTGTTATGACATCTTTGTACGATTCATTTGCCAATGAATTAATCACCTCAAGATTGAACAACTTTCTTAGATTGCGCTTTCCGTTCCTTTTTGAGTCTAGGGCTTCTATTCTTTCTGCATACTCCCAGTTTCTTGTAATCAAACTGGGGCTTTCTTTCTCTTCTCTCTTAATGACTTACTTTCCTTCGTGAGTCATTCAAAAAAATATATGAAGTCAATACTAGGGACACTTCCCTAGTCGAGTCAATGTCACTCATCTTTAGTGACAAGAGGTCTTCATCGCAAAATCACATGTCTTATCTCCTCAGCCAGAGTCAATTCACACTTCCTCATTAATCGAGTCAAAAAAAAAAAAAAAAAAAGAAGACGCAAAAGAGATGCCCGCTAGATTGAAAACCCGAAAGGGAGGTCTAGGCAAAAAACAGGGTGCGTCATAAAAAAAATGAGAGAGTGAGAGAGAGAAGGGAAAGAGAAATGGAGATCCCCGGCCTCTAAGGAAGACAACTGCACAAGCTCTACAATTGGGTCTCCTCAGCAAGTTAATCCCCACCGAGCCAACTTTGGAATTGCAAAAGGCTCGACAACACATGGCATAATCAAAGGTCGTCTTGGGTTATTGGCATCATTCTCCAGCAGTGTGCATTTTTGGGTTCATGAAAAGAAGGCCCGTGGTAACCAAGACCCATCTGAGAACGAGCCCATCATAAAAGGGCACGAGTTTGCACAAATAATCCCTAGCTAGTCAATTGGCTTGGGCAGCAAATAGCAACAACATGTGTCTCAGTTTTCAAAGCTTCTACAAGCATGTGCCTCAAAAGTATGCCGAAGGACTACCGAGAAATATGGTAGCTCTTGCCATGTCCTCTTATGTTTGTTCCCCTACACGAGGATGAAGTCACTCTTGCCTTGCTCAACAAATGATGACGCCCTAGGGGCTATGTGACTCAAGAACAAGGGCTTCTTTTGCTTCATTTGACAATCAATAAGCCCTAGGGGCTATGCTCGAGAAAGATGTGTGAGACTATCCTCAAAGTCTCTCAAAAGGGATGTCAAAAAGCCCTCTTGTCATGTGTGCCCGTACTCGGATGGCATTCTAGGGGCTACGGTCAAGTCTTAAAGGCTCCCTCGGCAAGAAGCAATTCACTTCAATGTCCCCAGCAACATTTGAAGCTCGATACCGAAAGGTCTCAAGGGGCTTTGCAATCTACAATCTTTTGGGCTACGGCATTATAGTGATACAAGCGAAGGGCAATATTGGGGCTTCGTAATTAACAAGCTTTTGGGCAGTGGTACCCGAGAAATGCAATTTGGGAGTAGTCTTATGGCTCCATGAAAGGGATCAAGCTTCAAAGGTCTCTCAACACTTCAAGTCAAAAGGCCTCTTGGTTTTAAATGAAGGCTCCAATGTTATGAATGAATTTGATGATTTTTGTTAGAACTCACAGCGAGATTCTGAAGGAAGTCATAGAGAAAAGGAAAAAGATTCAATATGCTAGACTCACCCAGCTGAGTTATAGTGGGTAATGCCAATATGTTAACTCTAGAGACAGAGTTACGGCCAATCCCAATGTTTCTGCAAGTACTGCACCCCCTTCTCCAAGATCAAAAGCACAGGCTGCATCCGAAGATCCACCATCGGCTCAACTCAAGAAGACTCAAGCAAACATACCGTTTGAGACTTTATCACACCAAGACCTTATCATCTGCAACAACATCACCATCTCCCAAGAGACGTCTCCCGAAGACCGTACTACATTTTCAACATGTACCTTTCGCCATTTGGGTATCAACCACAAAAGGGCCATCCATCTCCAAGCAAGAGAAAGAAGGAGATCGCCTTCAAGAGTCCTATCCGATGTGGCATCCGCTCTCAATACAAAGCTGAGCCGATTTGGGGCTTCACATCGAAAGGTCTTCACATCCCGCCATCTCGAAGCCCATATGACATTTGGGGATTAGCAATCTCCCGAAGCTTGGTATTAATAATCTTCTCTTGTGGCTTGCTCTCGTCAACATCAAAAGGCGATTTATCATAGGGCTATGCAAGATTGGCATCAAGGCATTATAGGGGATTTTCAATCAACAACCCCTTATCTTGGCATCGAAAGTCTTTTGAAGCCCCATAAACGACAAATCTCTTGGGGCTAGACATCAATTTTCGTCGGACACCACGGCGACAACATTCAAGCGAGGCAATCCGAACTTCGATTGAACATGACTTGATCTTGGGTTGGCTTTACAAACACACAATGGTTAAAATGGTTCACCCACGAACTAAAAAAAAATCTTTTTCTCACATGTGTGCATAGTCTTTCCCTTCTAAAAAAAAAAAAAGATTTTTCTTTTTCTTTTTCTCCTTCTATGTGCAAAAGTATGTGCTTTACTTTGCTTTGCTCCTAGCATTCTTCCCCAGCATTCTCCATCATCCTTGAACTACGCTGGTCTGATTCCTTCCAAGGGATACGTAGGCAGCCTTTTGGCACGACAAACCCACCATCCAGAATACCATCCCGCCGACACTCCTTCAAAGGCAAGAACAATTCATCACCATCAACATCATCATTCTCCATCCAAAGTATGGACATTCTTCATCAAAAGCATCAGCATCCTTCAGCAATCCATCCCCAATCAAGCGGCAATGGTAAGTGAAGTTATGAACATCATTCATCTCAATCAATCTCTGCTTTCAAAAATCACTTCACACACAGAATCACTTTACTTCTCTTTCATGCAAAACTGCTTTCAAATCACATTGCACCACGAGCACAATTTCTCTCTTCATTTCACACTTTATGCATATTTTTGCACAAACACATATACCTGCCAAGCACACACATAACAGGTACCACCACAAAGTCAACAGCATCCGCTACTCAAGGCACTTCATCCCCAGCAGAAAATGGTCTACAGTCAACCATGCCCGCATCCCCACGATAAAGTCAACAGCAACTGCAGCTCTAGACATCAATTTGGTCCACGGTGATCTCGCAATTAGCAAACGGATCCCGCCATCAGCAAACGGATCCTACATTCAGCAAACGGATCCCGCCTCAGCAAACGGATCCCGCAATCAACAAACGGATCCCGCATTCAGCAAACGGATCCCGTAATCAGCAGACGGATCCCGCACCAGCAGACGGATCCCGCACCAGCAAACGGATCCCGCATTTAGCAAACGGATCCCGCATTCAGCAAACGGATCCCGCAGCAGCAAACGGATCCCGCACCAGCAAACGGATCCCGCCACCAACAAACGGATCCCGCTTCAGCATACGGATCCCGTACCAGCAAACGGATCCCGCCATCAACAAATGGATCCCGCACCAGCAAATGGATCCCGCACCAGCAAACGGATCCCGCCTCAGCGAAAGGATCCCGCTTCAGCAAACGGATCCCGCTATATCCTTTCTATAGCAATTAAGCTGCTCACACAGGGAGCGCACTCCTATCCTTTGTAATTTCAAATTCATGTTTTATCGAGTCTTTATTTTCTCTTGTCGATGTCCTCGGCGGTTGTCTTTCTTTCGTCGACGCGTTTTTCTTTGCAATCCACATCACTGAGGGGCTCTGTAGACACCCCTCCTTGGACCTCTCACTCCGATTGCATATATAGTATTTTTATTTAACTTGATTTTGTTAATTTCTGTTATTTCCGTTAAGTTCCTAACTGATTCCGTTAGTTTTGGACTAAACTGCATAACAGAGTTAACTTTTAGAGTCATTCTGTCGTTTTAACCCGTGGGCGCTTCCGGCACCGACAATGGGTCGCGCGCGCGTTTGGTCCAATAGGCCGGACCCGCGCGCTTCCCACTTTGACAGTAACGGATAGCACCATTTTTCCCTCCCTTTTCTTATTTAGAAAATCTCTTCTTGATCACAAACACCTCCTTTTTACATCCAAATTCATCCCCCTTAGTTTTGTAACCTCCAATCCCAATATTCTAACCATGTCTTTAAAACTAAATATTTCTTTTTGTTATTATTTGATTTTCTTTTATTTCTTTCATTAATTCTTTTATTTATCTTTTTCTTGATTGGTCAATTCCATTTCACATGGATTGACCAATTTCCCTTCAACCTTTCCCTCCTAATTTTACCTATAAAAACCATCATCTCCTACCTTGGAAAAGGACCTCATTTTTTAGACTTGAAATTTCTCTATACACACACTATACACAATTCTCTACACAAATTCTCCCAACAAGAGTTCTTCGTAACAAGACTCTATACAAATTGTTCTACAACAATTTCTCTACAACAACTCCACTTTCAAGTCAAGGTTTCAAGTTCTCTTTTCTAAAGGTACAACTTTTCTCTTTCTCTTTTATTTATGTCTTACTAGTATGCAATCTCCATAAAAGGAATACAATCAAAAGGCCACTTCACTATTGAAGTTTGGTCAAGGTTACATTCCAACATTCCAAACACTAATTAAATTCCATTTGATTTCTTATGTAATTGTTTAGCATATTCAACATGTAATCTTTTAGCATAAATTAATTAATAAAATCATTCTTTTTATTTCCCCTTTTCTTCTCATCTCAATTGTTAGCACATTTTTTATATCAATAAATTGAAGGACATTAGCACTAGAACACCAAAGTAGCAAGACCCGCGTAAGCGGGGCGGAGTGGGTGTTTAAGTACTTCCCACTCCGTCACCTAACCCCCGAACCCCTCATCTCAAGAATCTTTAGTTTTGTAATCAATAAAAAAGGCTATTCTCTTAGGTTTTCTTGCGTTCCTCTAAAACGTGGGTGGCGACTCTTAAAATCAAGTAGACATCCTAGGTTAATTCACGCGCTCTAGCCAAGCCGTGGTCCCCCGGGGTATCTACACTACCCACTTTGTGAAGTAATCCACGGCTACCAATACAAACTTGTGGCCATTGCTCCCGGGCGGGGAATTTTTCCCAATGATGTCAATGCCCCATGTTGAAAAAGGCCATGGTGTGGTCATACAGTAGAGATGGTGAGGTGGTAGGTGGTTGAGTTTAGAGAACCACTGACACTTGTCACACCTTTTCACAAATTGTATGCAATCAGTCTCCATTGATATCCAAAAGTAGCCCATCCGTAAGATGACTTGCATTAATGCCCTCGCATTCATATGAGGACCACACACTCCGCCATGAACTTCTTGCATGAGTTCATTTTCCTTTTCCATGCTTATACACCTAAGGAGAAGACCCTGATGGCGCTTTTTGTACAAGATGTCCCCCAAGATGACATAGTGGGATGCTAGCCGTTTGAGTGCCGCCATGCTTTTAGCTTTTACCCCATCCACATATTCTCCCTTTTTATTCATGAAGGAAGTTTCTCCTTCCTTGAGGAATCGGTAAATCTGGTTGTACCATGGCTCCTCCACTTTTTTTGGGGTGGCCTCAATCTCATAACAGTACGCCGGATTTTCTTTCCTCCCAACTCGGAAAGGTTTTATTGACTTTCCCTCGGGTATTTCTACTAATGGGGCCAAAGTAGCTAAGGCGTCGGCAAAACGGTTCCGATCCCTCGGCAAGTAGTGGAAGCTAACTTCTTTGAATTGTGCCATGAGCTCTTCCACGTAGGCATGATATTTTTGCAAACCAGGGTCCAGTGTTTTCCACTTGTTGGAGACTTGGTTGATGATCAAAGCCGAATCTCCGTATACCTCCAATTCTTTCACATTCCTTTCCAGGGCTGCTTCCAAGCCGGCCGTGCATGCCTCATATTCTGCGGCATTGTTGGTTACATCAAAGTTCAACTTGATGGCGATGGGGGTGTGCTCATCTTTTGGTAAACCAAGAGCAGTCCAATGCCATTTCCTCTTTTATTGACGTCAATGTCGAAGAACAATTGCCACTTATTTTCTCTTTCGAGGGCAAAAATCCCTTCATCAGGGAATTGCGGCTCGGGCTCCTTTTCCTCATTATTAGGGAAGTCCGCCAAATATTCCGCTAAGACCCTTCCTTTGACTACCTTTCTTGACACATAACTGATATCATACTCAGCTAGGAAGAAAGACCATTTGGCAAGTCTCATAGACAAGGATGGCTTTTCCAACAAGCACTTGATGGGGTCTATCTTGGAGATGAGTTGTATTGGATGAGCATGCATGTAATGCTTCAACTTTCTCACGACCCATACCAATCCGGCCAAGTCTTTTCAATTGGGGAGTAGTTGAGCTCGCTCCCTTGTAGTTTATGGATCACAAAGTAGATGGCATTCTCTACCTTTGAATCCTTCTTCTCTTTGGCCAACATTGCTCCTATAGACGTATCGGTCACTGTTAGGTAGAGCAAGAGTAGATTGTCCTTGTGTGGGGGGCATAGGATTGGTGGGTGGATGAGATAGGTCTTAATCTTGTCAAAGGCTCTTTGGCATTCCTCATTCCATTCAACCTTGGCATTCTTCTTTAGCAATTTGAAGATGGGCTTACATTTCCACAATTGCCTTTACCTCTGTTTGGGTGCGAGGTGGCTTCATTTCCACAATTGCCTTAACCTTTTGGGGATCAACTTCGATACCCCGTTCAGTGACAATGTACCCCAAAACCTTTCCACGAGAAACCCCAAAAGTGCACTTGGCCGGATTGAGCCTCATGGAGTGCTTTCTAAGCCTGTCAAAGAACTTTCTCAAGTCTATCAAATGTTGCCCGTCGGTGCCCTTGGAATGCACAATTATGTCATCGACGTACACCTCTATCTCCTTATGGATCATATCATGGAAGAGTACAGTTGCGGCCCTTTGGTAGGTAGCCCCAGCATTTCGCAATCCAAAAGGCATTACGGTGTAGCAAAAGGTCCCCCAGGGGGGTGGTGAAGGCGGTTTTCTCCTGGTCCTCCTCGGCCATCTTAATCTGGTTATACCCGGCAAAACCGTCCATAAAATATTTGACCTCAAAACTAGAGGTTGTATCTACAAGCATGTCGATGTTCGGAAGGGGGAAATCATCTTTGGGACTCGCCTTGTTGAGATCCCTAAAGTCGACACAGCATTGGACCTTTCCGTTGGCCTTTGTGACTGTTACTATGTTGGATAGCCACGAGGGGTACTCTATCACCCTTATGAAGCCAACCCGGAGCAACTTCTCAATCTCCTCTTTGACTTGCAAAGACCATTCCGGTTTGATTCGCCGAAGCTTTTGCTTGACAGGTTTCACCTCGGGATCTACGGGGATCCTGTGTTCAACGATCGAAGAATCCAACCCTGGCATATCCTTATAAGACCAAGCAAACACATCCATTTACTCCTTAAGTAGCTCAACCAAAGCTTCCCTTTCGGCTCCTTTGAAGTAGCTACCAATCTGTGTCTCTTTCGGCTCATTTTCAGTCCCCAAATTCACCTTAGTTAAAACCTCTTCGGCAGCTTGGCTTTCCTTTCGGTCAGCAACCTACTTTGATGATTGTTTAATGTTTTGTTCGTTTAGTGTGTCTGCATTATTAGGTGATTCATCATTAACCGTTTTTAGATTATTAGTTAATTTATCATCTAATAAGTTGGCAATGAGGGGATACTCGGAAAGGTCTATCATTTCATTTAATGCAAACGGGAATACAATGTTGGCTACAAGTTCATAATCCTCGGGCGTAAGGCCCTCGGAGGAGGAAGACTCAAATTCAAAGACAAGAGATTGAGGGGACTCGACTACATTAGGTCCTATGACACTCGACTCTAGGGGGCGGGGAACCAGTCCAAGCTTCGTGGTCATTTCCTCCTTGCTTGCCACCGGTCCAGAGAAGGTCACCCAATTCTTCAGAGGCATGTCCGTCGGGCTTACCAAGGTGCGAGGGTCAAAAATCCCAGGAGATCCATCTCCTATCACAGCAATCATTTCCTTTTCGAGGCCAATCAGATCAGGCACGACCAACTCCTCCCCAAACATTTCTTGCATTACCGCACCATCCCATTCGTCATCTATGACTTCCTTGGTGGCGTGCTTGGGAGTTATCTCCTCAAACTTGCATCTACCATTTCGACCCCAAACGGGCTCCCTTTCTTGGCCAACCTCCATCATAGACAAGGATTCAAATTCCCTTACCATCTTGGGCACTCCCTTAAAGGTGTATTCGTGACTCATGGTGGTCTCGGTAGGACCGGTCATCTTGGGTGCATCCAGAAATGCCCTCCTTACGGGGTTAGCCACCAATCCTCGGAATCTTTTGAGATCCTCTTGCAGCTTATCCCAATTGGTCACCATTGGCTCCTTCGGCTCTGGGGCCTCGGCTTGGACCCCTCCTCTCACAAAGTAGCGGCTCATATCGAAAGTGTAAGGGCGGAGGTTGGAAGCCTTAAACGGAATCCCTTGAGACCTAGATTGGCTTCTTTTCCGAGCCATTTCCTTATCCATCCTAAGGTCTTCGGGGGTGGGTTTGTATCCCAAACCATAGATCGTCTTTTGCTCCTTGATCTCAACAATCTTGTGGGTCCCTTAGAGTTTCTTTCCAAGACCAAGCCCCGGGAGGTAGCGCATCAAACGCATCATTCTCATTGCAGGGGGAATCCTGTCCTTGGTGAGCGTAAGATTTACACAACAGATGTGGGTTTTGGATGGTATCTCGGTGAAGCCGGTCAAAACCATGCCTCTCTCCTCATGTTTGATTTCTAACACGGTAATCCCATTGGTTTTGGTTCCTTCTGTAGTAACACTGTCCCCATAAATGGTTGTCAGATTACCCTCTTGTACATATTTTATACACTGGTGGAGGGTGGAGGCTACCCCGTTGACTTTATGGAGCCATGGGCGTCCCAATAGGGCGGTGAAGGATATGGGGATGTCAAGTACTTGGACGTCGGTTGGCATCATTTGTTTCCCAAACCAAAGGTTCAAGGTGGCCACCCCTAGGACTGAGCGGGCCGTGGAATCATAAGCCTTAACGGTGATCATGGAGGGCTTTAGGTCGGTGGTCTTTAGACCAAGTAGATCCATCATCTTAGCGGGGAGTACATTCATGGTGGAGCCATTATCAACCAAAACCCGAGGGAGGCGGCGCTCATCTAATTGCACCGTGATGTAGAGGGCTTCATTGTGGTTAGCCCCAAATTTCGGCAAGTCCAAGTCTGTGAATGTGATGACATTCCCATATTGAACACTTCCAATCATTTGCACGGCCTCTTCGGGGGTAGCCGTGGTAGGTACCATAGTTTGGGCCAAGCATTCCTCCAGTTTGAGCTTGTGAGGGTAGGAGGAAGTGAGAAGGGACCACAAAGATATGTTAGCTTGTGTCCTCTTGAGTTGGGTTAAGATGGGATCCTCTTTTCCGGAATCTAGGGCTTTTACCTCACTAGTAAGAGGGGGAGGCATTTGGTGTTCTAGTGGCGGAGGTTTCCTAGGGTTCTCCGTGTGCACTTGCCCAGATCCAGTCAGTACACTCACTTCAAATGGGTCGTCAACCTCTTCCGCCCCTTTCTCGAGTGACGAGGGGTTTTGGGTACCATATGGCCATGCTTCCTTTCTTAACTCATTCACCATGACCATTCTTTTCGGGGTGTTTGGCGACTCGCGGATCCTTTCTAGAGAGATATGGTGGTGGCTTTGGCTCCTCTCAACTCCTACGGTTTCACGGAGTTTTTCCAAAGTGAGCATGAAACAGTAGTAATCCAGGAATACAGACCCATCAATCAGCGGTGGCGGTGGAGATAACGGTGGCAAAGCTAAGAAGTCATCTAAGGCCGGGAAGCCTTCTTCTTCCAATCTCGGGGAAGGAACACGAGGAGGCATATTTGAAGATACCTCATCATCATCACTTTCACATAAGATTCGGAGCTCCTCACGGGGCATAGAGCAGATGGCACCTTTCATTCGGGCGAGGTACCCTTCATAGTTGGTGATTTCTGGGGTCTTTGCAATTTTGGACCCATTCCTTCCCTTGGGGTGACCCACCTATTTAACTGTCCTCTTGCCGGTGGATGAACTACATGCTTCAATGACATGGAAGCAATCATCGTGCGGAGGATAAACACCATTTGAGCCCTGGCTCTCGCTGTCTACCGTTCTCTTAACGGACTTTTCCATTTCTTCCATGCATTCTTCGAACGTTAGCTCATGCTCGGTGAAAGTTATTATGATCAACTCATCGGCATTTTGGTGGGGGACCCTTGCACTCATCATATTGGCAATCATAGAGTCGGATGGGAATTTCATGTTTCCTTCCTGCACACATGTCCATAGGGTTTCCTTCCATTCCTCCTCAATCTCAGTCATCGGGACATTGAATTCCAAAAGGTTTATCGGTGTCGGCCCCCTGAACTCAATCATATTCACATCGGCTGGCCCAAATTCAATCATATTAATGCCATGGTTGTTGGGGAACAGGTTGTTGATCACATTTGGACTTCGGGGGCATTCAAGCTTCCCTTTGGCAATCAAGTCTATGATGATGCGTTTAACAGCGGGGCAATCATCGGTGTCGTGCCCATGGTAGCTGTGGAATGCACACCTCTTGCTCTCGTCAAGGTACCTCTCGGGGTTTCTGGGCTGGAAGTTAACCAGTGGTTTGGTGAGGCCTTGTTTAACTAACCCCTCAAACTCCTTTCCCAAGGGCATCCCAAAGTCCTCAAATCTAACATACGGGCGCCTTTCCCAGTTCCCGGTCATTTGCGGAGTTTGTCTCGGATTCTCTCCTTGGATATTGTTTACAGCTCCCACGGCTTCCTTCCCTTTACCGATTGCCGGGGGCTGATATCTGTAGGAGTTGTGATGTGAACCTTGCCCGAAACGACAAGACCCAACGATCCAAATGGAACCCTAGATCGTTCTAATTGAAGAATCGTTGATGATTGGCGGATACCTTGACCCAACGCCCCCTTGTGACGCAAACCAAGGACTTTGGTGATGTGAGATGGAATGATGGAACCAAGACCTCCGCTACCTATTGTAACGGCAACCTTGTGCTAGTGAATGACGCCACAATCGGGGATGGAAAACCGATTGATAAGTCGGATAACGAGCGCCACAAGTTTACACTTGATAAGCTCAAAATAAATAAGAGAAAAAACTCTCAAATATTATTCATCAAAGTTGTATATCTCATATCCTATTACAAATGAATAAAACTTGGCTATTTATAGCCTTCTTGGAACATCCCTCCAAGTTTAGGATAACAATAAAATAAATGTATGGATAAGCTCTAAGGTTGAGTTCACACTATATTTTTACATGTGAGAAATGTGAAACACCAAAAGGTTTATTAATCTCTAATGTGAACTCAATAAGTAGATGAATCTAGAGGCAAAATGTGAATTCCCGTCTATGAATACCACCCTTTAGTAAATCAGCCATAACTTCTTCTAGGAAACTCCGATTAAGGATCCGTTTGGTTTGGTAGAAACTAGACTTATGTGGCTTTCCGAAAATATATTGCAATCCTTGTTTGGATGCCTGGAAAATTATGGAAGGTCTGTTGAAGTTGACTTAAAAATCTGGACAATGCTGAAAATACCGAACATGCTCAAAATGCCAAAAGAACCTATCTAAAGGCCATGGCCATGGAATGAACCATGGGTAGGCTATGGTTAAGGCTGAAAATCCACTTAAATAATTGTAATTTTTTGAGTTTCCATTTCTCTTGGGTTGTCCCAACCATGCTCGCATCAAGTTGCCACTGGCCTGAGTAGAGGATTGCTCATTAAGGTCCGCAGCTTAGGTTTCAGACATGATTGGAAAATGTCCAATTGTTCTTCTTCTGTGGGCGGATTGGAAATCTCCCCAAGTTTATAATTCCACCTCTTATAGAACTCTCCTAATGGTTCATCTCCCTTTTGCAGGGTGCTTTGCAGATCAACCCGGTTGGTTTCCCATTCTAGGTTTGACCGGTATTTGGTGAGGAATGCTTCTTTGATTGCATCCCATGTTGCTTGGGATTCATCTTTTAAATGAAAGAACCACTTGAGGGCGTTTCCTCTTAAGGAAAGTTGGAAATGATCGGCCATTTGCTGCATGGTACACCCTTTTGCTCTCATGGCTAAAGTATAAGCATTGAGGTGAGTCTGGGGGGAGACAGTTCTGTCAAATCTGTCTATCTCTGGCATTTTGAACTTGTGAGGCAGAGGAACAATCTTGTTGGGGTCGGTGATCCCCAAGGAGGATTTCCTTTCGTTTATCCCCTCAAATCTCTCTTCCATTTGTTTCAATTTCTCTACCAACCACCCCATCTGGGGGTCCACATGTGGGCTTGAGTTGATTGATCCCATGGTTTGGCTCGTTACTAGCATTGTGGTGGGAGGTGAAGTGGCGGATGGGATCATCGGAGGAGGATTTTGAGGTGGCAAATGGGTGTAGACGTACCCTGGTGTCGGGTTACTTGTCGGGAGATATGGTGGGATAGCCTCAGAGATTTGGGCCATTGGGTGGTAAAGTGGGTAAGGCACTTCTCGGGATACAGTTGGCAAAACCGGAGGTGGCAGGCCAATGGTAGCTGGAGCCAAGGGTGCTCGGCTACTTAGGATTGTGTCATACAAGTTGAACCCTGGCGGGTACATGGGAAAACCGCCCGGCAGGACAAATGAAGCATGAGTAGTAGGCACATTTTGGTGAGTGGTGGCTTGGAATGCGGGACGTGAGGTCTCCACATTTGGGTAATCTTGAGGGGGCGGAACCCGGTTATATCCTCGGGGCTGCACATTCTCAATTCCCTATTCATCAGTGATCTCAACAAAACTTCCGTCGTTTTCAAACACAACGGCTACCCCTCTCTACCTCATGGATTCCATAATCCTATTCTGCACATCCTCATGACGTTTCCTGACATTCTCTTCCCGAGCCCTGGCGGCCTCTAGAGCTTGTACCAACTCTTCCCTACTAAGACCATTCGGATCCGCTGCGTTGTCACCCCCACTACTACTTCCTGCCGGACTAGCCATTTGGAGAAGTCTGAGTGAAGCTGCTGATGAACTGTCAGACTCGGCACTAATCAGATGATGACCCGGAACTCTGACCCACTTCTTACGAGCTGCGGAGGAGAGGGAGGTTCATTTCAAACTCGGGTATCAACTCGGGTTGGTGTTTGGGAGAATGGGTTTAGGCTCATGCAACACGATGGTTCATTATTATTAATTATGTTCATGTTTACTTAAAACACATTTATTCCTAACTGGTTGGAAAAGATTTCTCTTCTTTTTCTCAACTATTCTACATCCTGGATCAGTAAAGGCCATCACTACGCCTATAGACCCCTCGTTTTTTACCTGCCTTGCACACTCCCAAGGATGGTGTGAGAGCCCGCACCCGTACCCGCGTGGGGATCCGTGCGAAACGCGGCTGGAATCCACTCGGTTTCTCATAATGGTTACCCTACTTTGGTTTTGAAAGTCAGAGAGTCGCCACCTCATTTTATTAAGAAAAATAGAGATAAAACCTTTTTATTTAAAAAGAAGTGGGTTCGGGGGCTATGTTACGAGAGGAGAAGGTGTTAGGCACTCCGCTCGCCCTTTCGGTCTCTAGCATGCTTCCGCCTACGCTTCATTTTTATTTGCCTTTTGAGAGATGTGTTTTATGCCCTAACATTGGAAAAATGTGTCTTTATGTACAAGGAGTCTTCCTAGTCTAGGTCGATTCATTTGATCACAACCGGGAACCGGTTTGGGTGGATTCCCGATTGGTTTTCGAAAAGGATTTGAATCAAATAGATAAGTAAGATAATTAAAGGGGGAAGGGGGAATATTGTACAAATAATACAATTAGATGAAAAATGGGATAAATCCCATGAAAACAATATCCGAGTGCAAGATTGATCCTCCAGATTCAGGGGGCTGCTGTGGGTCCCCATGGATTGTACCTGTGAAACACCTATCTAAAAAGAGATCTAAAGATTGGGATTCACTCCCAAGATGTTATATAACATGTATGAATTTTGGTTGGATTTATGGATAAATATTTCATGCTTAACTCATGCCAAAAACATTAACATAAAATCAGCCCAGCACAGCAAAGCATTGCATATCAGATTTTGATGGACAACTTACACTATCATAACCTATGAATCTGAGAAAACATAAAACTTGAAGATCACATATTTAATATGATTTAACCTAAACAGTTCGTGAATAAAACGAGTTTAAGTGCATCAAAAGGCCTCTGACATTTTCATGTCAGAATCTGGAAATGTTAGTCTGAGAGAAGACACTTGATTTATAAAATGGAAAGGGGCCTTTCCTTAGGTCATAAAATTATTTCAAGAACATGAACATCTTTATTAGTCTTTTGAGAATAAATTTCATGTTTTGACTTAGGCTTGAAAAACGAGTTTTGGTAGGTTTTGGACTTAAGAACTCAGACTAATCCAGAGTGCAGCAAGCGAGGCAACAGTTCTGTACTACGAAAATTCCTACCAAAACATGACCTAGACATGGATGTAAACCACGAAACTTGGCAAGCATCATATTCAATATGCAAGGAACAACTTTGATATTTTGAGTTAGATCCAGAAACGAAGGTAAGATAGAGTAGAAAGCACATCAAAAGGCTTGATGCAAACAGAACATACTGGACAGATTAGACATGGCATGAAGATGGAGGTCAAAACATGACATAAACTTGGAACAAACCCATGGCACTTAGGGAACTTGCTTATTGATATATTATTAACATTATCATGTGTCTATTTACGAACAAACATAAACAAAAATGAGAATAAACAACAAAGAAGGAGATGAGGGCAGAATATACACATGCTGAGCAAATGGACTATATCTTGCTGGATTTGAGATCTAAAGCATGAGATTAACACCAAAATGAACTCAAGACATATATATACATGCTAGGACTGAAGTATGAACATTTAGAATATATAGAACATGTTTATTTACAAAGTAAAAACATAGATTACATATGTAGCAAGGGAGACCTAGTCATTAGTTGACTAGGTTCCCACAAATTCATATAAAACTTACATGTTTTAAATCTATGATTTACAAGAAGTAAACTTACCTAGATTAGGGGGGTGGTGTGCTTCCTTTGCTTCCAAGGGAAGGCTTCTTTTTGTTTTGATTGAGTTGAAGTTGTTGTTGTGGTTGTGGTTGTTGTTGTTGTGGTTGTTGTTGTTGTGGTTTGCTTGAGTTTGAGTAGTTGTTTTGAAGTGTTTGGAGTGGTGGTTTAGTGGTGGAGGGGTTGTGGTGTTGTGGTGGTAGAGGTAGTTGAGTGGTGGTTTGATGATGGAGGTTGTTTTGTTGAAAGAAAGTGTATGGAGAGAGTGTATGGAATGTGTGTAGTGAATGAATGTCTTGTATGAATCCTCCCTTTTCTTGGATCAACCTAGGAAGTATATGGAGGAGGGAGGTAAGTTTTTTGACCAAAATGCCCCTAGAGTAGGGGTAGTATGGGGGGTGGTGGTTGCTTGCCCGAAATTCATGCAAATGGGATGGAAAAAATGGCCAAAAGTGATGGTGTTGCTTTGACTTGGTGATTTCCACTTTTTGAAATGCCACTTGTCCATTTTTGGTTGATTTTTGGCCCATGTGACCCCCCCATATTGCAGCCATGTGCCGAGTTTTGTGGGAGTGAACATGCATGATTTTCTGGCTCCGTGTTCCCGCTCCGCAACAGCTTGCAACTGCTCCGTCGTGCGCGTTCCGGTGTCCCGGTTGTCCGCGGGTTCACACAAAAGTTGCTCTTCTCAATTTTCTGGTCAAGATGGCATATCTAGATTATGTTAAAGAGTAAGGAATAAAATAATATAATTTTAAATGCAAGGGATGTCCGGTAAAAGGCGTTCTAGGGGTGCGGGGCCCGCCGTAGGGTCCCGACGCTCAATTTTCGAAGAATACGCCTGTTTACTCGGTTTTGAGCCCTGATCATGAATCCAGACATGGTTTTTCCATCCGATGCACCGATAAGGCGTACGGTAATCCCGAACGGCTAAATCTGGGGTTTTAGGCCAATTATCGCGCTTAGACCGAATCAAATGGTTGGTTTTAGGGGTGCGAGATCGGGGTGTCTACAGAGCCCCTCGTCGAATTCACTTGTGATGTAAAGGGGATTCGACGATCCAATATAGACAACCGATATCGTCTAGGGTTTGACGGCTGAGCCCAAAGTAGGGCTTCCTACGTATCCCTTGCGGGAATCAAGCCTCCGTAGTTCTACTCAAGCAAGCAAACAACAAGTATGGTTGAACCTGGGTTCCCAAGTTTCCTACGTATCTCTTGCGAGAATCAGACCAATCGTAGTTCGGATGGATGCTGGGGATGCATTGAGAAACCGAATTCTCTTTGCTGGGGATTGGAATGGGCAAACGGCTTATGGGTTGGTGAGATCACATACATCTCTGAGCCGGGGTTGAGGTAACATCAATTCGATAGAACGTCCGACTGAAACTCTTGTTATCGAGCTGCCTACGTATCCCTTTCGGGAATCAAGTCGGGGCGTAGTTCTGAGGGAGGTCCAACCCGAGCGCTCGAGTGGACCAGAGAGTAACCAAATACTCGAGGGGGGTCAAATTCGGGGGACGGCCGAACAGACCGGGGTAACCAAGCATTTTGAAAATGTCAAATTCGGGGGACGGCCGAACAGACAGGGGTAACCAAGCATTCGAGGGGGGTCAAATTCGGGGGACGGCCGAACAGACCAAAGTAACCAATTTTTTTGAGATTCAAGACATTTCAAACACTCGAGAGAAATATCATGAAAGAAAATTCAAGGATACGCTGTACGTTGTGGTTTTGCTCCAATCCTTTAGCTTTGAGATTGCAACGTGATGAGATTCTGAGCTTTGCCTTACAGTGAACCACTGTTAAGCGGGAACGGAGTTGATAAGCTCGGGAGCGCACCTGTTCAAGCATAAACATTTGCAAGCCACAAAAGTACTTATGCTAGTGCCGATTGCATTTGATTTTTGATTGTGACCTAGATGCACAAGTTTCTTTTCTCTTTTAAAAACTCACATTTTTACCAAAGATTATGATTAGATTTGACGTGATGGTGGCCGCAATTATGATGTTAGCATGGTAAGTATATGGATGTGAAAATGACATGCTGGGGATGGGGGTGCAACATTGTATATGACATTACATGATAATGGCATGATAGGAACAAGATGATCTAAATTCAACACACATTCATATTTGATAAATCAAGGATACGCTGCAAGCTGCTGCCATGGGGGGATCCTTTGGCTTTGTAGTTGCTGTGTGATGAGATTTTTGATTCTTGGCTTGAGGAGAACGATCCAATTACCATGCTTTCATGTCTAGAACTGTTTGGATTTATCGGGGGGCCATCTCGGGTTTCTGCGAGCTGCTTCGATGAGTGCATGAACAAACTTGCTTTGGGATATTTTGAGGCGTTTGTGGTCAAGCTCCCCTTCTCAACATTTTGATGCGTTTTGTGGTCGGACCTGCGGTGCCAAGATCTCCATTGCAACGTTTTGATGCGTGTGTGGTCGGACTCGCGGTGCCAAGATCTCCATTGCAACGTTTTGATGCGTGTGTGGTCGGACTCGCGGTGCCAAGATCTCCATTGCAACGTTTTGATGCGTGTGTGGTCGGACCTGAGGTGACAGGCCACCTACGTATCCCTTTCGGGAATCAGACCTTACGTAGTTCGAGTTTGTGAAAAACTCGAAAAACACATTTTGTTGACAGAAGATTTATTGGAGATGACCCTTCTTGCGATGGGGTACCTGCATGGGATTAGATTTGGACACCTGCAAAAGATTTTCACAAGTATGCAATATCGTAGCGCGCATTTTTCTTTCATAAACTTCTCATTGTCATTGATGATTGAAGGACTTCAGATGAGGATTTCCTTTGCAAATGATTTTGAAATTTAAATTTCGCCATCTTTCTTTCAGAATTGAAAACACTCTTTTTTTTTTCATTTTTTTTTTGACACGTGTGCATTGCTTGCATTTCAGCCTTTGCTTTTTATAAAATGAACAAAATGTTTATGTGCAAAGAGGGAGAATCGGAAAAAGGAAGGAATTGTACTTTTTTATTATTTTTTATTTTTTTGGAAACTTTGCGGGAAATGAGGGTCGAGGTGGAGATATATGGTGGAGTGGAAATGAAAGCCTAGCGCGAGTACTCGAAAGGTCAATTCCCTACACCCATTTTGATCAAGTTTACTCGACGGTATCTCTCCTGGTGGATTGCTTTGAATTGCCCCATATGTTGGCTGTAGAAGCCCCATTTGTTCTTTCTGATATCAACCCTCAACATTCTTGCTGGTGAAGCCCCAGTGTCATTCAAAGATCGACCTCAGATGTTGGCTACGGAAGCCCCAGTCATGTTATAGGACAAGCCCCTGAATCTGGCATATGAAGCTCTTGTTTCACTTGAAGGTGAATCTCATGTTGATCCAAACTGTCGTATCGAGACCACTTCATGTTTTGGCTTAGGGGCTCTAACTGTCATTGAGAGTTGTTACAGATTTGATGTTTCGCTGCTGGGAGTAACTCACACATTGTGATAGTCACATTTCCATTCGATGCTTTGATGGGGAAATCAACTGTCTTCAAGAATTAACCAATTATACACAGCCCCCAATATTGCCGGCGATTGAGCTTTGTGACCTGTGGCCCAAACTACTAATCTGAAAAACTTCCCTCCGATGATTCTTTTGAAAGGGACCTAACCATCTGTGACGGTTGTCTCACAAATTCTGATGATTTTTTATGTTAAAACTTCTAAGGACCAACTATCTGTGAGAGTTGTCCTACCCCTGAGACGTTTTGCATTAACGGGGAACCCATCTATCATTTCTGAAACCTGATGCGCAGCCCCAGTTCACATTCATTCATTTGGGCATACTCCTTGATTTTGGATTTTAAGAGTCAGAGGATCACATTCCTCTCTCTCCCTTGCTGTGACAAATTACCGGAATTGACTGGGGAAGGCACAAGGCCAGTGTTTTGGGAAAGCAAAGAAAGATCCCGTGGGATCTTTGACATTGTGTTTGCGCAGAAAAAATTGACGGAAGGACGAGAGTAGGGGGAAGCCCCTAGACTCGAGGAAATTGCTCACATTCGAAATCAATGACTCAAGATTAGAATTCGCATTAATGGTCAAGTGCTTCAAAATCAAAAAGTTAATTTCTATTTTTAGAAAAGATTTATTTGGACTCAAATTAGACCGTGACAAATCGAGATGAGAACACCACCAAACAATTGTAATTAGCACCGCCTGTTGACCTCGTGGGTGGGAGGTCCTTGTCGTCGTTGTCGGACTTTTTGAGATTGATTAGAGGCTGTATGACCTTTGGCCGCAGGGCTCCCTCAGTGTAAGGGTTTGGCAGAGCATGTTGGTCTCCAACAAAAGACACCAGTTGTCGTCGTTGATGGTGCTTGCCCAAAGTTGAAAGATCGAGATCTTCTTTAGTGCAGATTGGCCTCGCATACGCGGTGCTCCTTGAAATTGATGACGTCACATGAGATTGTCGGACCCTCGGTCCATGCCTTGCCTTTGTGCAACAAGTGATAAAATCTTCATAATGAAATGCCAATTGCCGTCGTTGACGGCACACACATGAATTTGTAGTGTCGCGATATCCTTTCTAAAACAATTGAATTAACAATAAAGCAAATCGAATATGTACCAAAATAAGTGAATAATGCTTCTTCTTCTTCTTTTTTCTTTCTTTTTTTTTTTTTTTTTTTTTTTTTGACCTCCCTTTTTTGCTCTCTTTCGATTTTTTTTTTTTTTTTTTTACCTCCCCTTTTTTGCTCTCTTTCGATTTTTTTTTTTTTTTTTTTTGCACTCAAGAAGAAACATCATAGCGTGCGGAATACAACAATTTTTACAAAAACGTAAACATACAATATGCGAGAATTTACAATGCATCGTACATTAAAGGAAAATCGCCGACACTTGCGTTGGCATGACTGTGATAATCTTCGGCCTTTACTATTTGATTGGCCTCTTTGATTATGCCCTTGATTGCATCCTGAAATCTTCGTTCGTCGGATGACTTTGTCGATCGCCTTCGTGAACTTCGTTGGTTAATTCCATTGAGCACTGTCAACCCTAGTTCTCACCTCAATTAATCGCAATCTAAAATTAGTCCCGTTTATTATCGTTTGCTTTTAATTAAGTGAGATTAATCATTTGTGGGACCAAATTTACAAAATACGTGATTATGAAGGCACTTGATTATAACGCGAGTTCATCGACTGAAAACGTATTTACAAGACAAGCAAGCAAATAAATATATTACAGAAAGATGACACGCAAGCATGGATTTGGAAAGCAAAAGAAATGTGAGCGCATTTTAGGAAGGGCCCGAAAGCAAAAGGGATTAGAGTTGGGCGGTGTGCCCTATTTATAGCAAAAGAGACATAATCCCCGGGTCAACAAACTTCCATCATTAGCAAAAACATTTTCTCGAGTCGATAAACTGCAGTCATCATCAAACAAAAGACAACTCCTTCCTTGGGGCTCGGTGAGCCCATAGGATAACCATTCTTGTATTGAAGTCAAGCTTGAGACTTCTCAATCACCCCGCTGTCGATGAGGTCCTGAATTGTATTTTTGAGAGACCAGCATGAGTCAGTGGCATGTCCTAGCCATCGGTGGTACTGGCAGGACTCGAGAGGATTCCAACCTTTAGGTAGTGGCTGGGGGGATCGGTACTTCTCTAAGGGTTTTATGAGTCCGTGACTTATTAGAACACGCAGGATCTTAGCCATCGGCGCACCAAGTTCATCAAATGACCTGTTTGCGGCAGCAGTGGGTTTCTTGATAACCTCCTCATCAATGAGGCTTTGGATAGCATGTCGGAGGTAGAAGCAGTTATTAGTGTCATGGCCAATCGATTGGTGATACTGGCAGTAGGCAGTAGGATCCCATAGCTTGGCTGGTGGCTTGTATCCTTCAATTGGTTTCATCACACCTTGATCCACGAGGTCATTGAAGACCACATACATAGGAGCATCCAGTTTGTCAAAGTGCCTATCATAGGGAATGAACCTCTTTGAACCGATCTTAATTTTCCATGGAACAGACACTTGATCACTAGAAGTATTTCTTGAAGACAGGTTCTGATTACGAAATTTGGAAAACAACGGTCTCATTTCACGCTCAAATTCGGTTACAGAAACATCAGTCCCAAATGGAGCTTTCCCTTTTCCCAAACCATGATATGAGAAATTTGTCCCGGCCCCTACATATTGCATCATCTCGATAAAGGAAGTAAAAGTTGGTACAGTGTTTTGAGTTGGATCTGGGTAAGCATATGGTACTTGTTGAAAAGATGCATTCGTGAATGTTGGAACCATTTCTTGTGACTGAACTGGGGGCGGCATAATGCCCGGGACAACATATGATTCGGGGTCTTTGAGCCTCTCATAGTCTAACATTTCCTCTCGGTGTTCCTGGGGAATACTCTTCATGTACTTTGTTTGGGTTTCCAACTGTTTCCCCAACCATTCTTCCATCACCTTTTCGAACTCAATATCGGGCGAGCCCCTAGTCGCATTTACTGATGTTTCGCCATTACTAGTCATTGCTGATGAGAGAACCCGGAGCAGACCTTGATCAAAGTGATATCTGGAACTGACCTTGAATGTCGCGCTAGAAAACGAAGTAAGATTCTCCCTCTACAAGAATGGATGAAAAAGAATGTTTTAAAATTTTGAAATGTGTTTTATTTTATGTACAAGCACAAAGAGAAGAAAAGTATAAGGAATAAAATCATTTTTGAAAAAGGTTGAAGCGCAAGCAACGTACAAGAACCTAGGAAGCCGGACAAGCACTGTGCTTTGTTTTGACACGTTCGATTATTAAATCCTGGAATAGTGGATACCGTCTCCAAAGTATAGGACCAACGTTTTGCACCTGTACTAATGGCCGTCCAAAGCCCCTAGCGAAGGGCCTATACTCTTTCTGGGATCCACCATTCGGGTTACGGTCTATGTGAAGGTCTTGATAATTTCGAGTCAACCCAATCGTTCCAAAATATCCACACTTTAGGTTGTTAATAACCTTTTTTAGGAATGTGTAGGGTTGAAGAGAAATTATTAGACAAAAACCGGCTTAAAGTCGAGGACGTGTCATTTTGAAAATTCGGACATCGAGGCTTTGGAAGGTTGGCTTGCATGTGGCTTACACCCGCAGCGACGACTAGTAGCCGCGCTTTGGGGCGGGAATGTCAACCGGGAGCCCTATCGGAGGATCGGTGACCCCCCTTCACTCACCTGGCTACACCCCCTAAGGTTTGTACGGTTGCTAAGTCGGAAGTTCGAAAACGTGCATGTGTGTGAGGTCTCTATTTTTTTTGAAAAATGATTTTTTGAGAAAAAGAAAGAAATGCACGTATTTTTTTTGTTTTTGTTTTCTTTTATTTACACAAACAAAAGAGAAGGTAAAAACCTGCAAAACAAAGTTAGGACATGTATATACAAGGCAAAAGCAAATAATGGCGGAAAACAAGCATTTGAGTCTAGCCCACTTTTGAAAAAATCCCCAGCAGAGTCGCCACTGTGAGAGCCCGCGCCCGTACCCGCGTGGGGATCCGTGCGAAACGCGGCTGGAATCCGCTCGGTTTCTCAAAATGGTTACCCTACTCAAGTTTTGAAAAGAGAAGAGTCGCCACCTCATTTTATTTAAGGAAAATAGAGATAAAACCTTTTGTTTTGAAAGAAGTGGGTTCGGGGGCTAATTTACGAGAAGAGAAGGTGTTAAGCACTCCACTCGCCCTTTCGGTCTCTAGCATGCTTCCGCCTACGCTTGATTTTAGTTTGCCTTTTGAAAAATGTGTTTTATGTCCTAACTTATAAAAAATGTGTATGTTTATGTACAGGGGAGTCTCCTAGTCTAGGCACGTTTGTTTTAATTCGCAACCGGGAATCGGTTTGGGTGGATTCCCGATTGGTTTTGAAAAAAGGTTTGAATCATATATACAAGTATGAGCAATTAAAGGGGAAGGGGGAATATTGTACAAATAATACAATTAGGTGAAAAATGGGACATATCCCATGAAATAAAATAAATGTCCTTGTGACGGAGCTTTGTCGATTTTGGCGTCATTCTCCTTCCCCGAGCCATCGTACCTGTCCTAAAATGATCCAAATCCAAAACTAAAAAATTGGGGATTACTCCCAGAATGTTAGAGATCATTGTGAAGTTTTTATGGATTTTTAGATTAAATTGGACTCCAAATGTTGACAAGAAAGCTTTTCACAAAATCTGCCCAGAAAAAATAGCTCAACAAACATAGCACATTGACCACCAATTTTAACCATCTTATCTCATGAATACGACAAAATACCAAGAATGAAAGTTGAAGGACAGATTGAAAACGTGAAGATTCCAAAATTTTGAGCTCATAAGATGAGTTTAAGTTGTTCAAAATGTCTCTGACATTTCGATGTCATAGACTGGAAGTGCAGAAACTGGAGTCTGAAGGCTGAAACAAGTGAGTGAAAAGAGCACTTCCATTGGTCCAAAAATGTTTCAAAAGATATGTTAAATTTCCTGAGCATGTGTAGAATAAAGTTAATGTTTTGACCTTTGTCAAAAAACACGTTTTCATTGAGTTTTAATCACAAGAACAGAGCATGGCACACAGGAAAACAAACAGGACAGCATGTCTGTAACTCAGATCTATGCATGAAAACCTATTCTAAACATGTAATATGAACATGAAACTTCATAAGAATGTACTTTAACACATTATGAACAACTTTTGTGTTTTGATATAGATCTATAAACAAAGTTATGATAGAGAAAACAGCACATCAAAATCCTTGGTTAAAACTAACCATGCTGGGCAGATTATATATGGCATGAAGATGGAGGTCAAACATGACATAAACTTGGAACAAACCCATGGAACTTAGGGAACTTTCTTATTGATATATTATTAACATTATCATGTGTCTATTTATGAACAAACATAAACAAAAATGAGAATAAACAACAAAGAAGGAGATGAGGGCAGAATATACACATGCTGAGCAAATGGACTATATCTTGCTGGGATTTGAGATCTAAAGCATGAGATTAACACCAAAATGAACTCAAGACATATATATACATGCTAGGACTGAAGTATGAACATTTAGAATATATAGAACATGTTTATTTACAAAGTAAAAACATAGATTACATATGTAGCAAGGGAGACCTAGTCATTAGTTGACTAGGTTCCCACAAATTCATATAAAACTTACATGTTTTTAAATCTATGATTTACAAGAAGTAAACTTACCTAGATTAGGGGGGTGGTGTGCTTCCTTTGCTTCCAAGGGAAGGCTTCTTTTTGTTTTGATTGAGTTGAAGTTGTTGTTGTGGTTGTGGTTGTTGTTGTTGTGGTTGTTGTTGTTGTGGTTTGCTTGAGTTTGAGTAGTTGTTTTGAAGTGTTTGGAGTGGTGGTTTAGTGGTGGAGGGGTTGTGGTGTTGTGGTGGTAGAGGTAGTTGAGTGGTGGTTTGATGATGGAGGTTGTTTTGTTGAAAGAAAGTGTATGGAGAGAGTGTATGGAATGTGTGTAGTGAATGAATGTCTTGTATGAATCCTCCCTTTTCTTGGATCAACCTAGGAAGTATATGGAGGAGGGAGGTAAGTTTTTTGACCAAAATGCCCCTATAGTAGGGGTAGTATGGGGGGTGGTGGTTGCTTGCCCGAAATTCATGCAAATGGGGTGGAAAAAATGGCCAAAAGTGATGGTGTTGCTTTGACTTGGTGATTTCCACTTTTTGAAATGCCACTGTCCATTTTTGGTTGATTTTTGGCCCATGTGACCCCCCCCCCCCCCATATTGCAGCCATGTGCCGAGTTTTGTGGGAGTGAAAATGCATGATTTTATGGCTCCGTGTTCCCGCTCCGCAACAGCTTGCAACTGCTCCGTCGTGCGCATTCCGGTGTCCCGGTTGTCCGCGGGTTCAACACAAAAGTTGCTCTTCTCAATTTTCTGGTCAAGATGGCATATCTAGATTATGTTAAAGAGTAAGGAATAAAATAATATAATTTTAAATTCAAGGGATGTCCGGTAAAAGGCGTTCTAGGGGTGCGGGGCCCGCCGTAGGGTCCCGACGCTCAATTTTCGAAGAATACGCCTGTTTACTCGGTTTTGAGCCCTGGTCATGAATCCGGACATGGTTTTTCCATCCGATGCACCGATAAGGCGTACGGTAATCCCGAACGGCCAAATCTGGGGTTTTAGGCCAATTATCGCGCTTAGACCGAATCAAATGGTTGGTTTTAGGGGTGCGAGATCGGGGTGTCTACAGATGGACTGTCCCGCGCGAGGGTCCTATAGGGCAAGCGGTTTCCACCGACCGAATGAACGAACCTAGGGTCTAGTGAATCACAAGATTCCCAATGTGTGATCCATTCCAATCATGATTAAGCCCCAGTTAAGATCGAGATTCGTCTTAAGGACTTAAGGGATTTCCGGCATACCCTCATCTTTGATGAGGGCTCTCGAACCTTATCCTTGGGCTTAAGGATGATAGTATGGACCATTCATTAGGGCTTGACAACACGGTGTCACCCCATCCTTAATACGTGACTTAGGTTAATTACGGTCAACATTAACGCGTAGGTCAAGTGTGCGTAGTGTGAAGCCATTCTATGTTCCCTTTTGAGTTAAAATAGAGATTTTTAATTCGTTTTAACACTATGAGCAATGTATAATCAACAAAAATGAGCAAGCATGAATGAGCTATTTACACAAGTAATCAAGCAAGAACATGAACAAACAAGGCCAAAACTTGTATGTACAACAAATTGTGCACAACCAAAGAATCCTTTGAAATCAAAACTTTACAAGAAACGATCCTTTTGAAAACCATTTGCAAAACAAGTTGTGCACAACAAAGAATTCAAAAAATCTTTTACAAAATGGGTCATGCACAAGGAGGTTTTAAAAACCCAAATTTATGTCCAAAAGTTTGTGCATGACCAAGCTTCAAAAACCAAGTTTGGCTAGAAAAGAATAAGGTAATGTGCTAAAATAAAACTGTAAATTTGGAACCTGGACAAGCAGAAGCCAAAGGGACACAGAATGTTCCTGCCATGCACAAAATTGTTAAATTTTGGAACATTCTGTTCCCTGACCAATATAGCCGTACGGCTATAGAATGCTAGCAATTATTTTTTGCAGTTTTTCATCTTCTGATCATCAAGCCCCAGTTTATTGCACATCCAGAACAGTTTCCACTCCATAAAATTCAAACAGAAACACAGCACACACAAACAACACAAAAGTTAACGAAAAACGGGGGACGGGAGTTTGACCCACACATAAATGTCCCCAAAGATTCTAAAAAGAAGTTTGAGAACATTTAATTCCCCAGCGGAGTCTCCACTGTAAGGATCCCGCCCCGCGCAGAGGATCGCGACGTTATGGGGGCGAAAGGCAAAACGCGGTTAACATGCCAAAAAATAACGGAGTCGCCACTTTTGTTAATTATTTAACCCAACAAAAGAAAAGGTTAGAGATTCTATTAGTTCGGAGGTCAGGTTACGCCTTGGGAAGAGTTTCACGTCACCTAAGTCGCCTCAGATAGGACCGAGTCTCCCTAATGTTAGTTAACGAAAGTGCATTGTGTGTGTGTGTTTTCAAAAAGGGGGAGAAACTGACTGTTTTGATAAAACCAGTTAATTATTTAACAGAAAAAGTTTATTTTGCAAACTTTCTGGTCAGAAAAGGAAGAAACTGGAAAATGCCCTCCCCAGCCCAAAGTATCCGTACGGATGGGGAGGGCTCTCCAGTGCATTTTACAGTTTATCAGAAAACAGTCCAGTTTCAGTCAAAACAGAGTATCTTTGCTGAAACTGGACTGGAATGTTGATTTCCAGTTTATGATTAACAAAAAACTTTGAAAAGTTCATTCCTATGCACTTTGATCATCAAAGGAACCCAAAAACAAAGATTTGGGTGTGATCAAAGGCAATCATTGGAGAAATTTATGAAAAGTTGATGAACATGGCATTTAAACCAAAATGACCATTTTGGTGGATAAAGATTGAAACTTTACCACCAAAATAGACTTATTATACAAGATCAAACCTTTAGGGACACAAATATAACATAAAGATCAAATCTTTATGTCCCATACTTGGTGATTTATGGCTAGATCATGGTTGGGGTGATAAAGATTGGAACTTTATCCCCCAATCATGTTGGATATTATGCCCTAGGCCCTTGAGAAAGGCCTATGCGCTATATCATAGCTTCATTGTTATAGAGATAACAACCCGATTATTATATATTTTGCATGTTTATTATATAATCATTGTCCCTAGCACTTATGAAGGGCTAGCATGAGTTTGATGGATAATCATATGATGATTATAGCGCATAGGATGCGGATTAAACTTGTGGGTACATGTTGGAGAACAAGTACTGGATAGACCCGTTATGAGATTTATGTCATGGTCAAATGTCATAATTAAATCTCATAATAGTTATATCATTCATCCTTAGACCTGAGATTATCATAGTCTTCCACATGATGAACATTATGTTTGACGTACTCAAACGCTACCCCTAACCGGGTGGTTATAATGGTTACGATTGGCATGATCGGATTCTGTAGGGAAGAATGATAAGTCAAGATGGGATTTGTCCCTCTCTCAAGAGAGATATCTGCTGGCCACTCGATGAGTGAGATTGATAAAAGTGTACGGCCGTACCCAAATGAATTGAAGCGTTCAATGTTATTTGCTCATATCAATCTACTCGGGATCGAGAAAGCATTGGACAACATAAGTTGACGTGGACCATGACTTATGTCCAATATGATATCGCGTGACAAAGGGATTATGATATGTTCTATAAGGTAACTTTGGGCTTTCAAAGTTATACTATTTGGGTAGTCATAATGGCTTGCTAGAGTCCGCTTATGATTTACGAGGTCTTCGGACTCGTTTCCAACATAGTATAATCCTATTGGGTCACACACGCAGAACGGATCTTACTTGGCATGAAAAACGAGGAAAACTGGGAAGTGGAGAAACCAGCCGTACGGATAGTTTGGACTAGGCGTACGGATAGTTTGTCCGCTGACGAGTTTTTGTCAGATTTCTTTCTGGAAAGGAATCCTTTAACCTAATAGAATTAGGTTTCTCCCAGTATATATTCTGTGTTCTCTTCAGCCGAAAACTAAGCCTTTAGGCATTGATTTTGGAAATCAACAAGAGTTTTTTTTAGAGAGAGAAAAACACATAATACACTTAGGTTATTGGGGTTTGATTTTTGCTCATCATCAAACCATAATAATCAAAGGAAGATTGAAGAATGTTCTTCAAACATGTTTTTAAAGCCTAAGGATCTAGCAGTCAAATCAAGAAGCGTTCTTGAGTCCGTTCGATGTGTGGATACCGATAGAGGGTGTTTGCTTTAACACCTTGAAGTCCGTGTTCATGGATTCGATCTTCAAGGGTATGTTTCTTTCATCTTGTATTTAATTTAATCAACATGCACGGATCCGGGCTCTTGGGCGTTTGATTTTATCTATTTATTCCGCTGCGCATGATGCATCAAAACCCAACAATCATGACTCTTATGGCCAAATAAAAACAAAATCAACATGAAATGTAACAAACCATGATCATCTTTAGGTTTTACCCATAATCACACACTAGGTGTGAAGGGAACCTTGAATCACCTCATGATTTGGATCATATACATATATAATCATAATATATATAGCTTGAAAGGCCAAGACTTGTATAATATATAGATATAGTGCTTGAAAAATGGAAGGACTTGCAAGAATGTAAAGTGCTTTAAATGGACAAGACTTTGCAAGAACAAGAAGAAATTACACAAGATAAACAATTAATATGAACAAAGATAAAAGAGATTGAGATGAAGAAGAAGATGGGGATAAGGAGGCTTCACCTATGATGGTTATGCCTATCTTCCTCTCTTTTCACTCAAATATGTGTATCACTCACTTTCTTCTCTCAAACTGGCAGAGTAACAGCTCTCAAAACGTTTTCTCCCCCCTGAAATGATCAGCATGGGGTTCAATTTATAGAGGCTGAGGGTGCCCAACATAGCCGTACGGCTAGGGACCTCATGTGCCCAAACCATCCGTACGACTCGACTTGGCAAGCTTCTGGATTTTTCTAAGTTTAATTCCAGTTCAGTCCTAGAATATCAGGTTTTCCTAGCGAAGTCCTGGACCATTGGTTTATCCCTAAATGGTACCAAGAATTCCTCTAAAGTAGGTCAATTTAGATTTGGGTACTTACAGGACCCCACATGAATGGGCACATGCTCGCTAAAAAGATAGTGAGGTAAGGGTACTACTGGACCACAATGGCGAAGGATTGTATGATGAAAGTGCGAACTTGTGATCAATGTCAACGGTATGCTAATCTACAACATCTGCCGCCGCAAATTCTCTATCAGTCAACCGCTCCTTGGCCTTTCTCCACATAGGGAATAGATGTTATCGGTCAAGTCAAACCGAAGGGTTTAAGTGGGCAGGAATATGTGCTCGTAGCTATCGACTACTTCACCAAATGGGTTGAAGCCGCTGCTTACAAAGTATTGAATGCCAAGAAAGTGGGAGTTCATCCGTACTAACATCTTTTTAGATATAGAGTCCGTTATGAGATGATGTCAGATAATGGAACTCACTTTGAAGGAGAAGTCAACCGATTGCTTGACGAATTCCGTGTGGCAGGCCCAAGTCCTCCCCTATCGACCCCAAGCCAATGGAGCGGTAGAAGCGGCGAACAAAACCCTTGAGAACATCGTTAGAAAGATGGCCGTCACCGGAAAGGATTGTCCCGAGAAGTTACCTTTACCCTTATGGGGATACCGCACATCTGTCCGTACACGACTGGGGCTACTCCTTATTCACTTGCATATGGTATGGAAGCAGTTCTCCCGATTGAGCTTGAAATTCCCTCCATGAGAGTGTTACTTGAGAATCAAGTTTCCGAGATTGATTGGCTACAAAGTTGCCACGAAGAGTTAGCATTGTCTCGATGAAAAGCGATTACTGGCTTTAGAGCACAAATCGTGCGTATCAACGCAGAATTGCCAGGGCATTCAACAGAAAGAGTTAAAGATCGTGATGTCAAAGTGGGAGATCTTGTGTTGCGAGAAAAGCTGCCAAGTTATGTCGACCCTCGAGGGAAGTGGAAGCCCCATGGTTGGGCCCCTACATTGTTAAGAAGATACAGTCCGTTGGAGCCGTGTTCCTGCAAACTGAATTTGGAGAAAACCTTGTTCAGCCCCGCAACCTTAGAAAATTGAAGAAGTTTATGCGTAGAAGATGCCGAGTTTTGTAATGTTATCGAGTTAAAAAAAAGAGAGCGCAAAAGACAGCCCCACTAGAGGTGAAAACCCGAAAGGGCAGCTTTAGGTAAAAAACAGGAGGCGCGTAAAAATTCAAGTGATTGTGTCGAACTACGTTGACCTGAGCATCTAAAGAGGAACGTAGGCAACCTTCGGGTCCGGTCATTAGTAATAAAAAGCTTTTATTCCCCATGTTGAAATTGCTAAACATTACATTTGAAAACAAAGAAAAAACAAACATCACAACAAGTTTGAAATAACTAAAAACATCTTGGCGTGGCAACCAAGGATTATGCGAAAATAATTGAAATTCCATTCATTAACCGATGCGGTTGAACACATTCTGGAAGATGCCTGAAGAGCTTCTCCCCACTCTTTGACAGTAGTGCAGTTTTGCATATACAAACCTCACCTTGGAAGTATGGAAGGAGTATAGTTTGGGTCCGACACCGGGTGAATGATTTTGAGATGCTCTTGGAGCCATATCTGCAGAAGAATGGGGCTACCTGACATGAAAGCATCACCTCTAGGATAATAACCATCCAAACCCGTGCAAAGTTTCTTCCAAAAGGACAGTCATCACATTGCCGGCACCACCCTTGCAGGAATCGACAATGTCCACCATTCTTGAATCGACGAAGCCGTCATAAGAAACAAAGAACAGTTCCGCAAAGAGGCACATGATCAAGGCGAAGTCCTACGATCAGAGTACTCCAGGTTATGAGGGGTAGCCTCACCGTAGAGTCCGGGGAAGAAAGTGATGTCGAAGTGAGTCCTATGGAGAAGCCTCCTTGAGACCGAGATCGAAGCAAAAACTTTAGTGAGCCACCGGACCGGGGGTCTTATGAGAAGTGGGCATCATAGCCCTACCACGAGTTGTTTCCCGTGATAGCACAGAATTCCTAAAAAGTAGGGCACAGTTCATCTTGAGCAAAGTTAAACAAGTGAGTACCTGTCGACCAGAAGACGGACGCTCCTCAGATCATCTCCACTGAATGGGAAGCCTCCTTAAAGCGAAAAGAAGATTGAAGTGATAAGTTTCTTCCAAAGCGCTCGTGCATTTTCCGAGTAGGAATTCACCCAACGGTTGAGTCCTTCACGGTATTCTCAGTGCTAAACATGGTTGGGCCGAGATAAGCCATTTTAGAAGAAAAATAAGATCGGGATTGCAAAGAAAGAAAGAAGGAGAAGATGTTGGGATGGAAAACAATGAAGCTCCCCCTCCCCTTTTATAGTACTCCAAAGATAGGGTTCCAGCCTATCTCCCTCGAAAAGCAACCCCTCCCATGCCTGGATAAGGCACGAATTCCAAGAAAATTTTCTAGGGATCTGATGAGAAGATCCTGTACGGCAACCAAAAATCCGTGCGCCCCTTCTCTAGCCGTACGGCTCTGACCTTGATCCTGCCTGAATCTTATCTTTTTCCGTTTCCCTAGGTGGATAAGCCCATCTTTGATTTCATCCATCTATACCCCCCTCTAAATCCGGGCTTGATTCATTGTTGGTCATTAATCATGAGTCGGTGTCATTTAATAAGTGCGTTAAATCAAAAGATTAGCATCCCGAGTTCAAAATGAAAATAAGCTTATGCGCGGTAAAAAAATGATCCAATTTTATGCGTGCGAATCATACTCGCCGCTGCATGCAGAGCTAACTTGCAGGTCACCAATGGACAAAGTCGATCTTGTCATCTCTCCTGATACGCGAGAGAATTCAATCAAAGCTAAAACAATGCCCGATGGATCACGCGAAGCGATGGTTCACTGCTGAATAAAGCACAAAAATCTCATCACACATCAATCAAATCCCGAGAAATTTGGGCATAGCTCAGAATGCAGCGTATCCTTATTTGAAATGTTTTAAATTTTCATCTGTTATTGGTCTTCTCTTGATGTTGAGTCGTACCCCTTTGAATTACGCGAAGCGCCCGACCTTTTATTGAATTGGTCTTTCTGATTGGCACGAAGCGTCCGACCTTCAATGAGTCGTTATTATATCCCCCAGTAGCCTCCTGATGTTGAGATGTACCCCCCAACTCGGATTGTACCTTGCGTCAATCCTCGAGTAATGTTGATCTTAATCCTTCTCTTGATGTTGAGTCGGTTCTATTCAGAACTATGACTCGACTTGATTCCCATGGAGGGATACGTAGGCAGTTTACCCCGGTGAACTCAGTCGCCCGTTCTCATAAAATGTTGGTTAGCACCAATTCCCCAGAGTCAGAAATGCGACTCATCTTGATGTTAAATTAGGTCATCTCCTGGATTTCAAGATGTAATCCCCCCCACACCGATTGTACCTTGCATCAATCCTTGAGTATTGTTGATCGTGGTCTTCTCTGATGTCGAGTTGTACCCCCCAGAACTGTGTTTTGACTTGATTCCCCCAAAAGGGATACGTAGGACACTCAAGAGAGCCCAGTCATTATCATGTCAATCTCCTCCCCAGCAAAGAGACGATGCATCTCAATGTGACCCCCAGCAAAGAGACGACACATCTCAATGATATCCCCAGCAATTTCCTGTTTTTGTTTTAATAAACCTGAACTACGATTGGTCTGATTATCGAAAGAGATACGTAGGTAAACCAGGAATCCGGGACCGACCATTATTTGTGCTAGTTTGATTGTTTGTTTGAGTTAGAACTACGGAGGCTTGATTCTCGAAAGAGATACGTAGGAAGTCTTGCCTTGGACCCAGCCGATACACCCTAGATGAGATCGTTTGTCTCTTAGTAATCGTAGAATCCCTTTACATTATAAGAGATTCGACGACAGGCTCTGTGTTGGGTTTGATGCATAATGCGCAGCGGAATAAACAGATAAAATCAAACACCCAAGAGCCCGGATCTGTGCATGTTGATTAAATTAAATACAAGATGAAAGAAACATACCCTTGAAGATCGAATCCATGAACACAGACTTTAAGGTGTTAAAGCAAACACCCTCTATCGGTAATCCACATGTCAAACGGATATCAAGAACACCTCTTGATCTGGATTGCTAGACCCAGGCTTGATGAAGAAACGATTTCTTCGTAAGAATTATTTTACTTCATTGATTATTGAGTTATGATGATTCTCAATCTCAAAACTAATAATCCCCTCTATATGTGTGTAATTGTTTCTCAAACAACATGTTATGATTTCTAAAATCAACCATTAGGTTCTCAAACCCGACTACACACATATATAATAGGGTATAAACCTAATTCCTTTTGGGATCAGAATTCCTTGTTAAACAAGAGATCTGAACAAACTGTTTTCCGTCTAGACAAACCATCCGTACGGATTGGTTGGGTGGCTCCCAAACCATCCGTACGGATCCTTCCAGCATTATCCAGTTTTTCCATTTTCTGTGCCTTATTCAATCCGTTCTATTGTGTGTGACCCAAAGGATTATAGTAAGTTGGCAACGAGTCCGAACGAGTCCGAACCCATAAGTAATAAGCGGAATCTAGCAAGCCATTATGACTACCCAATTAGTATAGCTTTCACCCAATTAGTATAACTTTGAAAGCCCAAAGTAAACTTATAGAACATATCGCAATCCCTTTGTCACACGATATCATATTGGACATAAGTCATGGTCCACGTCAACTTATGTTGTCCAATGCCTTCTCGATCTCGAGTAGATTGATATGAACAAATAACATTGAACGCTTCAATTCATTTGGGTACGGCCGTACACTATTATCAATTCTCACTCATCGAGTGGCCAAGCAGATCATCTCTCTTGAGAGAGGGACAAATCCCATCTTGACTTATCATTCTTCCCTACAAGAGAATCTGAATTATGCCACACTCGTAGCCTTTATAACTTCCGGTTAGGGGTATCGTTTGAGTACATCAAACATAATGTTCATCATGTAGAAGGATATGATAATACTCAGGTCTAAGGATGAATGATATAACTATTATGAGATTTAATTATGACATTTGACCATGACATAAATTCATAACGGGTCTATCCAGTACTTGTTCTTTAACATGTACCCACAAGTTTAATCTGCATCCTATGCGCTATAATCATCATATGATTATCCATTAAACTCATGCTAGACCTTCATAAGTATTAGGGACAATGATTATTATAATAAACATGCAAAAGATATAATAATATTGGGTTTGTTATCTCTATAACAATGAAGCTATGATATAACGCATAGGCCTTTCCAAGGGCCTAGGGCATAATATCAACAATCCCACTTCCACTAGGCCCAATCAACGTGTATCCAATACCCATTGAGCTAGTTATGATCTCCATCATAGTTGCAAGCAGGCTTATGTAAGATGATTATCCTTGTTATCATCATATGGTACTTTGCATATTTAGACATCTCCTATCTTTGACGTTTCTCGAAAAAGATAGAAACGTCCCAAGTATATGTTAGATAAGACATTAGCCTCTTAGATTGTGCAATAACAATTATTGGCACAATGAAGGCAATAAAATTAGTGACACTAAAACAATTTCTAGTTTACTAATTGTTATCTTATTCAAACAATTTTCTAGTTGCATCCCATGCGACTAGATACTCAACCTTTTGTAGAATAGTAATGGTATACTTAGAACTCTTCTAACACCATTTTTAGACGTAAACATGTATTTTATACTACAATATTTGTTGGTTTATAAAAATGCATCTATGTAACTATTACAAGATCATCTTTCATTCCATCAAAGATCAAGAACGCATCCTTTAGTTCCTTTTAGATTAACATAAGAGCGTTTCTTAACTAGTGACTTTCACTAGGATCCGATTGGTATTATCTCACATACTCCAAGTATATGAGACATCTGGTCTTAGTACATTAGCATGGCTTACATGATAGATCCAATTGTCAAAGCATATGGAATCCTAATCATGTACTCTTGCTAATTAGACTTTCACAAGTAACCTCTCTAAGAGTCTTGCCTAGTGAACCTTTCACTATATTGTCAATATTAGTACTTTGACTTTAACCAATCAACCTTTTAGATTTATCTCCATAAATCAGTCCAATGATGTAGGCGGCTTCATCGAAGTCTTTCATTTAGAAACTCTTTCAAAATGATTTATATATCAACCATATATATATTAGACTAGGAATAATATTACACTTCCACTAAATTTATTATAATCACAAGTCTCATCCTTTGATGAATTCAAACTCTTTGAATACTACATCAAAATGAATTTCACTCCAAGTAGTTTGCTTCAATCCA